>VZRI01007205.1:575602-592851 GCA_013397515.1 Upupa epops
CAGTCCGTTGTGGCTCATCCTTGGTGTGGCTGCTGCTCTTAACCACAAGATGGTGCAGCAAAATGCAAGGCACCTTTTCTGTGTACTTGCTGCAGAGTCTCTGGCACAGGAATTTGGAGCTGTCTTGGTAGGGAAGAAATTCAAAGGCAAATTTCTAAGCATGAAGTCTGCATTTCAGATGCCTCAGTTTTAGAAGCTGGTTTCAGAAGTACTTAGCACAGAGATGCTGTTTGCCCCGAGGAGTGATTAAATAGAATAGCAAAATTACTGAACTCAAGAGTGGATTGTTGTTTAAAGAGCAAATATTACTGATGTTCCACTCTGTCCTTGCTATGTGTGAAGTATGTGTAAACATGTATTTAAAATAGATAGATCCATCACTGAGGTGTGTCCTGGGGTAGGAAAACTAGGGATTTGGTATGCCTTTCCTTTTGTTCCTGTGGGCCCATCTGAGTGGACAAAAGACACTGGTTCCAGGCAGGAGCCAGGAAGGCACCATGACCTGAGAGCAAAGGTTTTGAGGGAGTTTGTGCCCAGTTTAGAGGGCTGGTTGAGGGTGTTCCCATCTATGCTGCACCCCAATAAAAGACTCTGCTCAGCAATGAGCAGACCCTTCCTCTTCTCCTGGAACTGCAGTGCAGCTCATCTGCCCTGGCACACTGGTCTCATGGCCACAAGCAGCCCCTTGCCCCAGCCCCATTCCCCCAGGCTGGGATTGCAAAGCCTCAAGCATGACAGCTGCCTGCATGGAGCTGGGCATGGTTGAGGGGGCTGGGGCATAGTGGTAGGATGCCCAGTCCGCTGTCTGCCAGTGGAACCGGACTGCTCTGTGCAGTGCTGGGGTGGGTGGCTCTAGGCAATGAAGGCTGGGAGGTTTTAGGGAGCACGGCGGCCAGGAGTAGGCAAACAGGATCGTAACTGGCTATAGAGAGGCAGTTTGCATGGCACTTCATGCAGGCAGGCAGGGTTGCAGACCCTCTTTTGTTTTGTTAGGTGGAGTTTGCTTCTTGCTTCCAATCTATCATCTGCTATCCCTTCCCTTGTTAGTAATGGTTGGGGTTAAACGATCGAAGGCTAAAACAGCCGCTATAAGGAATTCAATTGCCCAGAAGATCCCCTTGACAAATGATGTGGCTGTTCAGACCCCTGGTTGTATGGAATATCTGAGTCTTAGGCCACTGCAAGAGGGTAGTGCTGATAGCACCTGCACATGCTATGAGCGACCGAAAGAGTGATCTGGGTTTGGAATGGGCTGCCCACGGAGGTGGTTGGGTCACTGTCCCTGGAGGTGTTCAAGGTTAGTCTGGATGAAGTGCTGAGTGGCATGAGCTAGATGGCAGATGTTTAGGGTTACTTGGTTGGCTTTAGGTTGGACTGGATGATCTGTAAGGTTTTTTCCAGCCTCATCAGGACTGTGAGCCTGTGATACCCTGCCTTTTTGTCAAAATCGCTAGGTAATGAAGACTTAAAACCTGAGGAAAAAGTCATAGGAGCAGTTTCATTGGTTTCCAGTGCCTGTCTGGTACTTGTGCTAAACATGGAAAGCTCCAAATGGAACCACTTTTTCTAGCCAATGAGAGAATGAATATGCAGCACTAGGGGCTTTGTCATTTTAATCTTGCTCCTGTTGAAATCCTGGTAGAAATTTTCAAACCTAAGTGGAGCTGCCAGATAGTAGTGTCTGCTGGAAAGATGTTTCATAGTTGAAGGATACTGGAAGTTGTGCACCAGGTGGATAACCTGGCTGTTTTCATGCTGTCTTCCTGCAAGTATTAATTACTGCTACACCTCACACTACTTACAGGTCTCTTTCATCTCGTGATAAATGTAACATGACAGGTGGGGTTTTTCATGTCTCACATCCTGATTGCTCCCGAGTTTGATTTTATTAAGTGGATGCAGGTTCTGAGAACACACAGACATGAGGAAAATTGAGCAAATTAGCAATGTAATAGAAGCACAGCATCGTTCAGGTCCTTGCACGTTACTTAAAGGTGACATTTGCTTGGTGCGGGATTGTGTGGATATAAATCACTTTTATTTAAGGCTGGCGATGCTGTTAAATATATTGTTTCATCAAGGACACTCTTACATAATTTGCCCTTTTATGGAATGAAGCCTGAGTATTCCATTATGCTGTGCCCAGCGAAGAGTATTTTACTGTCATATCCAACTGGATTTACTGTTATCCCCCCCCCATCCCTGCTCTTTATATGGCTGTTCTCATTAAGTGTAGAAGTATGTGTTTTTCTGTAGTATGCAATTAATTTTTTTAATGAGTTATCGGACTGACAGCAGCGTTTTGTTCTGTTGTCATGCCCGTGGTGCATCCTTCTCTACGCTGGCTTACTTGATGTGTCAGCCTCAAACGTTTACAGTCGTGGTAGCTGATGCCTGCCTCACCGTCCACAGCGTGAAAGTGGACCGATCTAACATCAAGCCTTTGTGTGTGAGGTAAACACCTAGCAGAGAACGTCCTGATTTTGACAGGTAAATATCAAGAACAGAACCTTTTCTCTGTAATCCAAAGGGAGCTCTGCGTGGATCTGAAGGAAATACAACAAACCACTTCTCTCAGCTGTCTTGCAAGAGGAAACATGCAATTTGGTACAACAAACATCACGAAATTGCTTTCGGTGCATGCTTGTTTCTATTTTAGCCGGCCAGACTTGATGAAAAAAGGGAAAGACAGTTTCTGAAGGGCTGTGGTTTGAGTAGCTGTGACATGGTTTTTGAGACTCCTTTGAAACTTGCTTCAGGTGGGAGGTACGTTGTCCCCTTCATTCTCCGTGCTTCTGGAAACGTTTCCGAGAAGATATGCTTTGAGAGTGGGAAGAAGCCTTTGAGTTCACTCGCTGCTGGCTGTGCGGTGGCAGGCTGGCAGCTTGTTGTTGAGTCAGAAGTGACATGTAGCCCTGTGCTGTCTGAGGGAGAAAACTCCGCTATCTCAGATGTCAGTGGTTCAATGCCATAAACTTGCGGCGAGAGATCTGCACGGAGTCTCGGTGGTGCTTGTGGTTACGTGCCTTGTTGGGGTTACGTGCCTTGGGGTTACCGGTGCTTGAGCAGTCGTACCTGCTGTGGGAGAGGCAAGAAAGGAGTTCTCTTGTTGCAAGAGGGCTGTGTTTTAATAGTAAATGTAGCTGTGGGTCTGTGCAAGTTCCTAAGTGCAATAAATTGGTTTAAGGCTGCAGATGGAGAAGAAAAATGAGGAACACATGACTGCTTGGTCTTGAGCAGGTGACTAGTGTGTTATTTTATCCCCTACCATCGCTAAATGGAAATCAAACTTGTACTTGCCAACCATGAGCTGTGCATCAGGCTTCCACAGCATAAATATGTATGGTGTCATTTAGCCTTCACAAGACGTCTTGTAATTAGATTTATGTAAATGCACGGTGTCTTTTAGCCTTAACAGGACGTTCTGTAATTAGTTTTATGTTAAAGAGAAGAAACACAGGGGTTTTTTTCTTTTGCTGTTTAAGCAAGGTTTTCTAAACAAACCTAACTCCCTGCCCTAAGAACTGTGCTACCACCAGACTATTTAATCATTTCTATTCTGGCAAGATATCATCACCTATGACCTATAGATTTGAAACTTCCTGGAGCTGCTGCTTGTGTATGTTGCTGAATAATTAAAAGTTAAAATCAGCATTTTCTTTCAGTTGCTGCCTCGTGCAGCTTTGATCAAAGCCCGTGAATGCAAACTGAGTGACTCACAAAGTTAATAATGTACTGCTGTGACTTTATTGCAACATCTGTACTTGTCTGACTACAACTAGAGAGGTGCCAACACATTAACTCAATACACTTTCTGCCTGAAATGTCAACTTAATTAGGATCATTTATCAAAATGACACTTGTTTCATAAGGCCAAATCAAACTGATTACTGTTGTTTCTGGTGCACTTGTGCCAGCCTTAAGAGCAATACTTGGAGAAACAAAGGCGTAGAACTAAATACCTTGTGTGGCATGAAAAGGTACCACCAGAGGAATTCTTAAATTACTGAGAGCTATAAAAGCTTAATCCAGTCGAATTGCTTGGATAGGCTCTGGGATCATCTTACCTGATTAGGTTGCCCTCATACGATGCAAAATAGGAAAAAGTTGTTGCCTTTTTGCACAGTCTGAGAGACCAAGGCTCAAACTTACAGGTGTGATTGGTCACCTTAATGGCTTTTGATGGGACTAGGAGTTAAGTGTCTGTTTACCTTTCAAGTTTCTGATTTTAAATGACCTGAACATCAGCTGAGGTCAAAGTATTTCATGTTCTTGGAACGTGCTACTGAAGCAGTAAAACCATTTAAACTTCAATGAGCTAGAATGCTGGTTGGTTTTACAACAGCATACCTTCCTAAGATATGAGTGAAGGCTGGACTCCTTTAAAATGAAGTGTGTTTGGATCCTCTTCCAGATGTGCCATTGTCATCTGCTGTGTGCTCAAAGTGTTTTGAATACTATTGTATGGACACTACCTGCTGCCTGGCTTTGATGTCATCTGTAGCCTTGTGTGTTAACATGGCATTGGAGTGGCCCTATCTGGTTCCCTTGGTAAAAAGTGGGGAGGGACAGCTGGGGGAATCCAAGAGGTGAAGTAAATCATAAAAACTCAGCTCACAGAAAATACCGTTCTGAATAAGGCAGTGTTTCCTCTTCAAAGGTGAGGAGTTTGGTGGTGGAAAGAACCTCATATTGGAGGTGGGGTTGAGTCTCCTGACTTTTGCTTGCCAAACTTTGGTGAAGGTATGAAAAGAAGTATTAGATGCCATCCACGTGACTTGTGGTAAGCTCTTCACGTGGGGTATCCACAAGGTAAACAAGGGAAGAATTGCTTAGAGGAGATGAATGCCAGTCAGGTCAAAAATGGATTTGCAAACTGTATTCAGCAGAGTTTAGTGTTCAGCTTTTGCACGGTCCTGGGGCTCATCTGTCTCAAGACAGAAGTAGATAGTGTGTTAATGGTGGATGTTTGGGCCAGAGCTGAGAGAATCTGATAGGGTGCTGAAGAATGAGAATGGTTTCAGAATTTCAAGGGAGCTTGGTAGGTTGGAGTCATGGTCTGAATTGTAAAGGAGTCTGGACTCAGGACCAGTTCTCTAGTACTTCCCTCCTAAGCTGCTAATGTCGACCTCACAGATAAAACAAGGGAGCAGCTAATTTTACTTTTCATTTCTGCAGAGAAAGAGATGAGGCTGTAGCTCTTTTGATGAAAGGCAGGTTCTATTGGGCTGCATAAAGAGGAGCATCATCTGCATGCATGTGAAGTTACCACTCTGTTTGGCATCAGTAAACCCTCAGCATTATGCTGTCCCGTTTTGGGCACCATATTCTAGGAAAGGTATGTACCAGTGCAAAAAGGCAGGACAGAGCATTTCCAGAGGAAAAACAAAGCAGAATTATCATAAGCTATAGAAATGTATTTATATAAATATTTATACCTGGTTTTATACTCTTTTTCCTCTAAGCCTTTTTTTTCCCCCTAAGCAGGGAAAGGACTGCTGGCTCTGTAGCTCTGGCAGGCGGTGAAAGATAGGTGGAACTGGGGCTGCTCTGCTCTACTCTGCATTCCAGCCCCAGAGCAGGCGAGTGGGTGTGGGGGCCAGCAGCCACCTGCCTGCCACAGAGTTGTGCCCCCAGGTGAGAGTGTTGCCCCACAGCAGCCCCATCCCAAGGAAATGCTCCAAGAGAGTGAAAGCAGCTTTTGCTTTAAAGGGGAGCTTCCCCCAGTCCCATCCTCCCCAGCTCCAGTTTCACTGCGGGGAAGTAGATGGGGGCAGGAAGGTAGTGTTGTGTTTACTTGCAGAGAAGCACAACCATCACCAAGAGCTTTCAAAGCTGGCAGGTGGCATGTGGATGATGTAGGATTTTATCCTTCCACCAGAAGTTGGTAAGGACAAGTCAGGAGACTGAAATCCCACCTCTGAACTGGCATTATTGCTGTCACTGAACTCATTTTCACCGAGGAAACATCACCTTATCCATAAAACTGTAAAGGCTGTAACTTCCAGAGGAGTAGTGCAGAGATAGTTTATACTAAACTATAAAAACAAAACTGTGGAATGATGCAGTGATAATGAGGAGCATAGAGAGGCAAGAACCCCGTTTGTCTCTGATAGAGCTGGTGAGAAGTAACAACAGTAAATTAAAACATTTCCTTCTTTTAAGGATTCTTTAAGGATTTAAGGACAAGCGAACCGCTGGGATCTTTTGCCCAGAGTGATGTTTCCAGAATCTGAGGTGTTCCAGGAGCAAAAGAGAAAATGGCCTTAGTTATGACTGATGGGTTAAGACCTCTCCCAGATCTGTTTTCCAGGTCTTTGAATTTTATTTGAACTTCATGCCCTAACGTACTCGTCTTTACGGCCTCGGTGCAGTCACTTTGGAACAAACGTCAGTGAATAAAATCCTGGTGACTGAAAGCAAACGAAGCGAGTGCAAGCCTTGGTTTTGAGTCGTCCTTAAAGGAATGTTCACGTCGATAAAGTAGTTGTGAAGTGGTTTCTTTCAGTAGAAACTCAAATGCGGAGGTTGAGCATCTTAGATGTAGAGAGCGAGAGCATCAGATTTACACACTGGGTTTGTACTTGGAAAGCAACTTCTCGGTGTAGCAAAGGTTTTCTCTTTTCAAATAACAAAAAGCAGACCAGCACCAAAAGCTCTCTGTGTTCTCAGCTGTACGCTGGTGACATTGCAATCGGCCGGCATTATTTTTCATGCTAAAAGAAGAGAAAATTGTTGCTACATTGGTTTTGCAACTGAAATTGAAAATATGCTTTGTTCTGGCCTATTTAGTTTTAATTCTTTCTCTTCGGTTCTTTTTGCCTCTAGCAAAACACCGCTTCAGCCTAGAAAGCTATTAGAAGCAGCAATATCCACGCTGCTGGTTTGGCCTATCCCATCAGTGCACAAATCTGCATCAGAGCTGTCAGGAGAGACCTTTCTATTGCTCTCCATCACTTAGTGAACTGCCCCGTTGACAAATTTTCTGCACTGGTGTCTTGTTTACCTACTCTTGTTGCCTTATTGCAGAGGAACTTAGCCCTTTGTTTGATGTATTGCTGGTCACACGTCCACTGGCTGATATATCTCACACATCAATTGCTGCAGCATTTCCAAAGAAGGGTAGTGAAGCTGGGGAAGGGTTTAGAGAACAAGTGCTGTGAGCAGCAGCTGAAGGAACTGGGGTTGTTTTGCCTGGAGAAAAGGAGACTCCGGGGAATCCTTATTGTTCTTGGCAACTACCTGTAAGGAGGTTGTAGAGAAGTGCTGTTGGTTGCACCAGAGGAGGTTTAGATTGGACATTAAGGAAAAAAACTGTACTGAAAGGGTTATCGGGCATTGGGACAGGCTGTGCAGGGAGGGCATTGAGTTGCCATCCATGTAGGTATTTAAAAGACTCAGAAATACGGTGCTGAGGGATGTGGATTCGTGGTGGACATGGCAATGCTGGGTTAATGGTTGAACTTGATGAACTTAAGGGCCTTTTCCAACCTCAATCATTCTGTGGCTGTAGACCTGAAACCATTCTGTGGCTCTAGACCTGCTGAGGTGTTCTTCAGTGTAAGAATGAACACACTCTGGCTCCTGTTTCCTGAGCAACAAGGCCATTTTGGAGGATGGTCCTTAAGAGTACCTGATACATTCACTAGTAATTTATCTTTCATGATTACAGGTAGCTTCTAATTCAGTGCTCCCTGCCTAGTCAGCCTTTTTTCCATCCTAAGCCTCACATGGAGTTCTGTAGAGCTTCAAATCCAAGATTATTATTAAAGTGCATCGCGTGGGGTAGGGTTAATGCTGCTTTGTACATAGGTAGTATGTCAGTAGTGTATAAATTACTGACAGTGAAATAGCATGACATGACATACTGTTCACTTGGATTTGCTTTTGGCCCAGAAAATGCCTTTTAATAACTTTAAGAGTAACTACTTGTTGAGGGTGGAGGGTCTGAATGATTTGTCATTGAGTTTGTTGGTGGTAAAGCTGATTATTTTTAATGTGAACAGTTCGAGTCTCTGCCTAACTGCAGGATTACCAGCTTTCTTTGTAATCCTTGGTTAGTGAATGCCAGAGTTTAATATATAGACTAGATGTAGCAGTGCTTTCCAGAGCAGTGGTTAAGACCTGTTTCCAAACTGCACAGTATTAGAGGGTGCCTTCACTTGTACTGCATTAACAGCAGTGGGTGTTTTGCAGTTGTTGCTTTTCATACTCTGAAATAAATTCAACTCAAGGTATGCAGCCTGTAGTCTTTATTCTACTTAGCTGTGGAATACAGGTCACTGTATGACAGGAGACATACCAACCTAAAGAAAACCCCATTTTCATCCTGGGTTCCATCAGAAGGGTTCCTTCCAAAGGTGTTTGGAATCCAACAGCCCCATCCTATCAGCAAGTTGGCTTGTTTTGTCCTTAAAAGGTTTGAGCAGCTAACTAGTAGTTTTGCTTAATATTCCAACCGTAGTTAATAATGAAAAGGTGCTTGAAAATTTTCTGAGCTTCATGTAGAAAACTGCAAAGAAAGAAAGAGAAAATAATTCCTTGCTCTTAATATCTAAATCTTTTCTCATTTTGTGTTTGTGTTGTTGCACCAGTGCATGCCACGTTTCCACCCTTGTTCCAGGTAGACCTTCATGCCTACATAAAACAGCGACAGTAAGGAGCAGATAGAGTGGAGACCTCGTCTTTTCAAAGTAAACACTGCCCACTCAAACTTGAGTTAATGCCCACACAGCACTGGATCTTTCTTTCCTTTAGAGTCCCGTTACACATCTATAATGTGTTTTCTTTACCTTGTTTACAGCTGGGATCATCCCCAGTGACATGAGGGATTGGGAAGGTTGTGGAAGATAAGTAGGGGTTGCTAGGAGCATGTATGAGGTTTAAAGAAGTTTCCATTTATATGACGGGGAGGGGGGTGAATGACAATGACTTCATTTTGATAAAAAATTAAAGCAGCTTAATTATATCGAGAACATCCTGTAATTGCAAACCTAGTGGCACATGTTTTCTTTAATCTCCCATGAAAAGGAGTAATTTCAATTGTAACTAAAGCCATCACGCCTGAAATGATAGCGATTGGGTTAATTCACTTTCTGTGACTGTAATTGCTGTAGTAAAAATTCAAAGTAGAATTCATGTAGTAGGGAAGCAGCTATGATGACATTCATTACGGCTATGAAAGGAAGTTCATTGGAATTTTATGCGGATGGCAGTTACGTGATGTTATTGAAAGAGTAAGATAGAAGCTTGATTTTGAATGTACTCTAACTTGGAAATGACACACACGAACCCCGAGCGTCGTCTTTTAGGCTGGTCTGAAGTATTTGTTTCACTAGGAGAATTTGGATGGGAAGCATAAGGAAGCCTTTGATCTTAACAGTTAAAAAGTGAAGCATCGAGGCAGCTTGTCGAGAGATGAATGGCATGTGTGGTTGGCAGCTTTGCTCCTGAAGTGTGACTGTCTGGGACTGGGGTTCTCTTCAGAGCTCTCTAGTGGTTTTTGGTGGGTATATAATCAGTGACCTCAAAAAGAAGAAAAGAAAAGAAGTTAAATGGAAAAAAAGAAGTTAAATGGAGCAGGGGGAGGTGGCAAATAAACTCTTAATGTGATTTATTGCCACTTGTAGAAAGAAGTCAGCTAGCAAAGCAGAACGGAATTGACACAGGTTAAGGTGCAGTAGAATTGTCTTGTATCTCTAAAATCTTCTGGTGGCACCAAAAATCCTGTTGGGGGTTAACTTTGGGAACTGGTTAATTAAGCCTCTAAATCTAACAAGACAGCACTATATATATAACAACCTTCCCCCCCTGCAGACGTCCTTAAAGCCTGACTTTTCCTTAGGCTTGCCTTTAGTTTGCTCATAAAATGACAAGTATTTGTTATTTTGAGTGATTAGTTACAGTCGTTCCTTAAAGTATTAGTGAAAACTGTCTTTTTAGATTGTTGTTGTGGGAATCAAGCAGCTGATGGAGCTTTCACAAGCTTATTAAATCTCTCTGGACTCTATTTCAACTCTGGGGTTTTTTGGAGACGCGTTAAGAATGGAAGACACTAGTAGAGAATATAGGTAGGTAGTATTTAACAGATAATATTGAATAGGTAGTATTTAATAGTAATTTAAGAGATGGAATTCAATAGGTAGTGTGTAATAGAGAAAAACTGTGCATATATATCATTTTAATTGCTTTTAAAAAATTGACTCCACCTCAAATACTGTGTTCAGGATGAGAAAGGTACTGGGGTGCTGGAGTGCATCCAAAGAAGTGCCACAAAACTGCTGAAGGGTCTAGAGCACAAGTTCTGTGAGCAGCAGGAAACTGAAGCTGTTCAGTCTGGAGAACAGGAGGCTGAGGAGAGACTGCATCACTCTATCACTTGGGTTGAACAGTAGGAAAAGCTTCTTCACTGAAAGAGTTGTGAGGCACTGGAACAGGATGCCCAGGGAAATAATGGAGTTACCAACCCCAGAGTTATTTAAAAGCTGTGTCGATGTGATGCTGAGTGGCATGGTTCAGTGGTGGACTTGGCAGTGCTGAATTTCTTGTTGTACTTCGTGATCTAAAGGGTCCTTTGTGACCTAAATGATCCTGTGTTCTGGAAAGTGCTGCTAAGAGGGAGCAGAGAATAATCAGTTATCTATTGCTGTTATCTGCTACAAAAATAAGAAACTAATATTAGCTTATGAGAGCAGTAACTGAAGCTGTGCTGAATTTCCTCTGTAGATCAATCTGTAGACTGAGCTTCTGTGCTGTCTGAATGAGTGAAGAAACCTTAATATCTTTCCTTTGGTAGATAGCTTTGAGGAAGCCCAGCCTTGGGGCCGCTGCCCATGCTCTCCTGATTTCCCTCTTAGTTTGAAGGAAAATCCAGCTCTTTAGAGATGCACTTGACCCTGGTTTTATTACCCACGACATGGCTGCTTTGAAAAAAGCCCCCACGTTCTTGTTTTCCTCGCAAGTCAAGGCAGGAGTGACAGGAATTCTCGACAGGAATGAGGTATAGCCTAAAGACAAAGAAGGGTTTGTATTGCATCATTAATCTTCCCTCTTGTTACTGTCGTCGTGCAGTTGTGCAAATTGTCCTTCTCTTTGTTTGCTTTGTTAGGGTGTGATATAGAATTTATTCCAATCAGCTTCAGGAGCAGCTGGGAGTAAACTTCTACTAAAACCTAAATCCTGCTGTCTGTTGTGTCCTTGCTCCTTATCTCAAGTGCTGAAATTGCACTTGATGGCTCTGAACAGCATAAGGATGTAGTTAAGGTTGACTTTAAAGGGCACACAGCATCCCTCCCCTGAAAACCCAAGCATCACCAATTAGCACTATTTTATGATTTATTAATTTCCGTGTGGTTTTGAGATTTACATTCCTGTGTGGATACTTCCTGATTATTGGAGAAGGAGTGTGTTTTTATGCCAGATAGGAAACATCAGAGAGCTGAGCAGAGGCTGCAGGCTTTCTGTTAAAATGTGATAACCTCTTAGAACATTTCTTTCTCTGAGAAAGGGGGAACAAGGTAGGAATTTAATTATGAAATTGTGTAGCAAATGAAATATATTCCATTGCTTTTGATTGCAAACCGAGTGCCAGGTTGTCCTTGCTCTGTTAACATCTGCATGCTAGAGTAGTATGATAGCTTTTGGGAAGACAGAGCAATTGGTAAGGAGTTCCAGCTCATTAACCAGACAGTGTTTCAAAAATATTTACTCCAAATTTGAAGTAGCTAATAATTGAATTGAGGATTTCTTCCAATTAGCTTCGTACAATGAAGAGCAATAAACAAGAGCAAGTGACTAATCACAAAAGTACGTGGTGGTACGCTGGCTTTTTAGTTGCAAGAGTGTTTTTAGCACTTTTTGAAAGCTGAATGAACTTTTATTGAGTAGAAATTTACCCTTAAATGTTCTGGTTTGCAAAGCCTTTTGGGTTCCTGCTTCCCAGACCCAGAAACAGGCGACGTACAAAGTTTCTGCACCTTGCCAAACTTAGAGAAGTTGTTGATAGCGCAGAGACTT
Organism: Upupa epops; assembly: GCA_013397515.1. Taxonomy (NCBI): domain Eukaryota; kingdom Metazoa; phylum Chordata; class Aves; order Bucerotiformes; family Upupidae; genus Upupa; species Upupa epops. Next base: position 587,618 of record VZRI01007205.1, read on the forward strand.
GCACAGTTAGGTAGCTGTTGCTGCCAGCTGGATTCAGAAGATGAAATGGTTCTGGGTACAGATAGATGGTAGCTGTGCATCTCCCTGGGGAAAGCTTTGCTTCTGTCAGGGTGTTTGTTTTCTTCCCAGTCTGGGCCATCAGAGAAATGGCAGCCGGTACTTTGGGTACCAGATAAAAAGGAAGGCAGTGTACCAATGGAAAACCTTTTCTTGGGGAATGCAAAGAAACAAACAAACACATAAATAAATACTACAATATATTTCCACAGCACATTGGATATCCTGCCTTGGCTTGGATTTTAAATTGATGGTGGGTAGATACAGGGGTAGATGCCTTTCCCTCTCCTTTGACTCTTCCTGACTCAGACCTCATGCTTCACTGCATTTACATTTTGTTTAGTGTTTGTGGGGCAGTTCTCATGGGGAAAAGAGGCCACAGCTGGCAAGAAGTGCTGAGTTGAAGCAGGCACATGGAGAGGTGTGCCAGTCTGACCAGGGCATAGACTGCATAGGTGTATCTTGATCTGACTGTTGCTCCTACTTTTTTGTAGCTCGAGTGTATGGATTTCCCCTGAGAGGTATGTTTGAAGAGATTTGAAAGATGCAGAGAACTCGAAAGGTATGAAAAAAACAGCAGAAAGATTTGAAATGTTGGTGGATTTCTGGTTGTGCTATCTTGCCTTGTGCCCCTGATCACTTTAGTTCGTGGAGAAGATGCCTTAGATGCATCAAAGTGAATCCACGGGGCACTTTGTAACTTACTCTGCGTCTAAAAGTGAGCACTGTGTGGTACAAACGCTTCAGGGTACTCACAAATAATAGAGTCGAGGGTGCAGTACGCAGAACTTTGTGCAGGTCAGTGCAATGAGAGGTTTTCCATACTCTATGAGATAAGCTAAGCGCAACGCCGTTATTCAGAGGTATCACAACCTTTGAGCAGGCAGCTCCAGTAGCGCTTTTGAAGTACAGCTGGTTTTTTTCCTCAGAACATTTTGCTGGAACTTTTCTAGAGGGTTTTTTTGTGTTTTTAGAAATCCCAACTCTTTTCATGCTGGCACTGGAAGCAGATTGATATTCCAAGGACAAAAAGAAACAGGTATTACAAGGGCATCACTTCTGATCTGTTGCTTCTGAACTGTGTTAACCGAAAGCGTTAGTTCTAGTTGGGTTTGGCATCTGTGGAGCGCATCTCCATGTGTTTAGGAAGCTGTGTGATACCTGCTGGTAGTATATGTCTAGGAGAAGCTACCATGGGCATGCTACCCGGCATCTGACCGTGTCCCCTGTTTGTACCCTGACAGTGTGGGCAGAGGACAAGGAAGACATTTGGACTCGGCGCCGATGGCTGGTGCTTTCTGCAAAGCGCTGAAAGGTTTGACGTGGCAAATTAAAACCTGAGCCTGAGGCGATGTCTGTGTTGCCCTGAAATAATACATCTTACTATTTTCAGAAATTTGCTTGACATTTAAGGGTATCCATTGCAGAAACACCAGTTTCTGAAACTACGTGGATGAATTTTGCGATAGGACTGGTTAATAAGCTTGACTTTGAGGAGAACGAGCCTAGACAGCTCGGAAAGCTTGGCTCTGTTTTTAGACTATGAAAAGGGAACCTGAAGGTTGTCTCGGAGCTTCTGCTTTGTTGTGCTTTTCATCATGGCCCCTGGAGTTCTTCCAGAGTGAACAAATGATATGGCTAACAGATTGCAGAGTAGTAAAGACTTCCCTTCCCTTTGTTTCAGCAGAGTTTTGTGTTCACCTTAGTAAAGAAGATATCTGGGTGTGAGTACAAAACATATTGTGTGCTGTGGCTGATTTCTTACAGGAGTGAAGGCTTATCTACATCTCGGCGCGCATCTGGTGACTGCAAAGTCTTCTGAATGTAGTGCCCAACCAGTAGTGACTGACAAATTTTCAACAATTAGTCTTTCTTACAAAATCTTGAGCTCAAGTAAAACGGGTTTGTGCTCTGATCCCAGAGTGAACCTTTGCTCTTTGTTAACTTTTTAGTTCTCTAATTGACTAGATAAACTGTCAAGCTAACCCCTTCATAATGGCCGAGCCATTAGCTGAGGGTATTGTTCGTTGTACTGTTAGAGCACAGAAACATTCACTAACTTGGAAACGATCAGTGTTCAAAAGAGCAGCCTAATTAACTCCAGCAGAGCACTAGGAACAGCGTGAGATAACTAGTCATTATTAAAAGGCAGTGAAAAGTTACTGAGCATGCAGCTTCCTTTGAAATACAGTGGTGTTGGTGGCTGAAACTTACAAACGAAGGAACCTGAGTTAAGACACTGTCAGGTGTCGTTGAGGTGGAAGAGAAAATTAACCAAGCTGAGCTGAAAGAGTGAGCAACATAAAGATGAGTAGAAGTCCAGATGCTTGGAGGGGGGTTGTCCAGCAGAGCTGCTGTGAAGTTGGCTTGCAAGAATACTGGATTTCCCTTGTCTATCAAGTTTGCTTCTTAATATGAGGGGGAAAAAAGTCAATTTTAGAGCTGTCTTCAAGCATTTTGAAGCATTTCTATAACAGTGCTGAAATCTTTGAGTACTCTAGTATTTCTGATGGGTCCTCAAACTAGGTCAAGTCTGAGCAGAATAATCTGTTAAGATGTCAACATTTTGGAGCCTGTGTCAGTGGTTAACAGAGACTGGAAAGCTGTGTGGCATAAACTACTGATTGAAACAACCAACCCCAAAGCTACTATCTCTGAAGAAAGTAAAGAAACCACATGTCCTCTGCATCTGAAGGTGTTGGTGATTAAGGGCTTTGTCACGCTTGGAGTAATTGCTTTAATTAGCTATTAAACAGGTTTCAGGGTCAATGTGAGAACAGGTTTCTCTTTTTCATTTGATTTAGTAGGAACAGTTAATGATTTTGTTTTTATTATCTTTCCTCTCTTCTTTAAAAATTATTTACTTAGCACATGGAAGGCAACAGATATTTGCTATTATAAAATCAATTTCATGCCTGACTAAACTATCTCTTCTACCTCTGTCATTACTCTTGGTGCTTGGGGTGTTATCATAGGCTTATTTGTGTTTATACAACTAGATGGCAGTGGGCCTTTCCAATAATTATTTGGGGATTTTGGACCCAGCAGCAGTAAACAAAAAAAGTGTTGGAACCAGCAAATTTAAGAGTGTTTGCATATGATCGTCATATTCCTTCCTTATGGAAAAACAACTACTTAATTTGGGTATAGATTATCCCAATGAAATCCAGAATCCCTCCCAAAAAATCATTCTGCAAAATAAAGCACATAGATTATAGATAGTTTCAGCTACGTCTTTGCCTTTAAATTGAGGAAAAACAGCTCTGTGATGAAAGAAAATACATCTCTTGTGGGACCTGCTGTTTAGTCAAGGAAAGAAGAGCGGAAAGTAAATGCCTGCAAAGCAAGATCTGGCGAAGGAAACACTGACATTTTGTGTTTACCATGTTCCATAGATTTCTAACCTATAGCTGCGTGCTGATGAGTCTAGTAAAAAAGAAAATACATTACGGCACGATTTGGGAATTCTAATGGGCTTTTCAAAGAGTAGGGACCAAGTTAGTTGTCAGAGAAAGATGGTTTTTCATCATCTGTTTTTTGAGAGGTGTGGCCTGTACAACTCAGTTAAAAACCTGCAATATTCAAAGGAGGAAAGAGAAGGAACAACTCCAGAGAAGGAGTCTCCACAACCCCCCTAGGCAGCCTGTTCCAGTGCTCCGAATGGTTGTGGTAACCATGAGAATGAAGAGTATATCTTGACATCATAGGTATCCCATTAGAAAGTGCTTTGGCTCTTGCCTACCAACCCCGAAAATGAAGGCCAGGAAATATAGTTAAAGCATTGCTTTGCATATGAAGAGGTGAGTTTAATTCTTTGGATACCTCCTGTAGTTCATCACACAGCTTGGTTATGTAATGGAAGCTTATTATAAAGGCTTACATGTAATGTACAGATTTTCTTGGAACTCTGAGAAGATATAAATAATCACCAGTAGGCCTGTCTCCTAAAATATTCATGTTTGAAAGCCAAGTTTTCTTTGTCTCTTTGTTGAGCACAAGTCCTTCTTATTTTATCTTGTTCTGAAGACAGAGAATACAGAGTTGAAGGTTAGAACAGAATGAGAGGATGCTGCATGCACTGGAAGTGCACCAGTGAAATACACAGATGGGTTCATTGACAACAGACTTTGGTTTAAGTCAGTACAATAGTGACTTCCATTGTCCCTGGACAAAGTCCCTGGAATACTTGCTAAGCCTGTGGTGGGTTTTGGCTGCTGTTTGATAGCTTGGAGGACCTTTAGTCCGAAACAATGTCTGCTAGCCTTTTAAACATATGGAACTTCTCAGGTCTGCTGCAGGTGCCTGAGCAAGGAAATTCAAAGGATAACCAAGATTGAGGAGTGCCCTCTATGAGTTTGCCACGATAGCTTCATTTAGTGTTCCTTTGCTGTTGAATTGGAAGATGCACTGAACAGTTGTTCCGTCTCCACTTTGATGCTGTTTATTATTTCCTAAATTACTGTCATATCTCAGCTATCTCATTCTTTGACCTGAGGAATCCCAGTCTCTTAATGCTTCATCACATTAACTCTTCCATGTGTTTGAAGGTGCTTGCTATTGTTCTCAGTAACTTTCCCATCTCATTGTGATAAAGGGAATGAGAAGTGCCCATAGGTGTGGTAGCTCCATGAATTTATACCAGAGCGTGATGTTTTTTGCTTCTGCTGCTAAATATTTAGGTAGTTTGTGGAAAGTCAAGTGTGCAGTTCATCTGAGCAGTTTCCCATGGAATACTGCTGGAGAATGTCTTCCTGGGGTGAGTACTGTCTAGTTACTTATCCTTAGTTTTGTGTCTTTCATTAAGTTATCTATCCAAGCAAGGACGTTCCTCTTATGCTTTGTGCCTTTGAGATCTTTTTCTGAAGGACACTGGAAGATGCTTTTTTTTGGTAATAGCGCCTGATGGGATTGCTAATTTGCTTTTCTTGCATGTGGAACTTACTTTCAGGGTTTGTCAGTCATGATACTGCTTTGCAAAAGCTCTGTTAAGTCTTTCTCAGCATCTCCTGTTGGACGGTGTAGTCTTTACGCTGTTTTTCAGAGCAGTTCCTTTCACATTGTCTGGTACAGTTTACAAGGCTTACTTCTCGCATAATCACATAATGTCAGGAATTGGAAGGGACCTCGAAAGATCATCCACTCCAATCCCTCTGCCACAGCAGGATCACCCAGACCAA
>VZRI01007205.1:592958-625089 GCA_013397515.1 Upupa epops
CCTTGATCTGAGGGGCCCAGAACTGGACACAATACTCCAAATGCGGTCTCAGTAGTGCAGAGTAGAGGTGGACAAGTACCTCTCTCGATCTGTTAACCACCCCCCTTCTGAACATTTCTCTTTCACTGCTCTACCAGGTGAAAATAGGTTTTGCTCTTAAGTAAAATTTAATCATTTGCTGAGGAATCTATGTTTTAGGTCGCTATGCAACTCCTATTGTGCCTACGTTCTCACCAGTGGAAAAGCATACAGGAATGATCTTTGCCATCAAAAGTACGCCTTACACTGCTAGTTACAGCTGTGTAGCTTCTAAAACAATTGTGCTGATAGCATATAAGCAATGGAGTGACAAGTCTTTAGTGAAATTCTGAAGGTCACTGAAGAAAAAGAATCATTAATAGCACAAGTGCTAAAGCTCATTTGCTTTTGGATTTATATCCTTTATCCTCCAAAGAAGAACTTTCTTCTCCCTGCCCTTCCCTCCCCCCCAAGCTTCTCTTGTAATATTTTTTATGGAATGGCACTTGGTGTGACGTCTCCTGAAATTACAGGCACAACACACCACCACCAAAACATTGGGTAAGGCCTCTGGAATGGTTTGGGTTGGAAGGAACCTCTTGAAGAACATTTAGTCAGACCCCTTTCCTCGAGCAGGTTGTCCAGGACCATAGTTAGGCTTTTAAATATATACAACACTTATATTTTCAAATATATATGCACATAACATAGATGTGTGTACTCACATATGTGTATATATATATTAAAAATATAAATATATAATATATATAAAATATATATTATAAAATTTATTATATAATAAACATAATAACATTTATTATATATTATAAAACTTATATTACTATTAAAATATATAATTAAACACTCTATTTGTTTAATTAGTTATCTGATGGACAATGGATCGGTGAAAACTCCTTTGCCTTCAGTAAGAGCATGATGTAGGTGACTCAGTTTCCCATTTCTGCAGAAGTCACAGGAATGTAGTTATTTTTATATCAGCTTTACTTGACATCAGCCAGCGAGTTTAGAAATGAACTGTGGTAAGTGAACAGATGTAGGACCACCTAGACTTCATTTCCTTAGAGGCACAGACAGTGCAGGTTAAAAATGCTTCTATTAATGTGTTCTCTCTGTATTACCAGACTAATGTAGCATGAAGCTGCTCAACTGTGCTGGGAAGTTAAGGGCTGGAGTCTGCTGTTTAATGCGCATCGGATGATTATTCTTTTCCAGTGATGAAAGCAGTGTGTGTAAAGTCTGTCCTCAAAATTGTTAAAGACAGTATATTCTTCAAATCTTCTTGTTGATGTGGGAATTCTTTCCCACTGTCAGAGAAGCTGTTGTGTTTAAATGAAATGTGTTGGGTTCCTCTGTCGTCTGTGAATCTTTTGTTTCTATTTTAGCCCTGTAAGAGTTCACTGAAGTCACTGACAGTGTTTCCTATCAGATGCAGTTTTCTGAGAGCACATCTGTTTCATCTCAGAGGAGAACACAAGAGGTAAAAGTAACTTCCTAGGAAGTAAATCAACTTCAGCTCAACACAACAGCAACTCCACAAGGGTTTGTGTCTTTCTTACACAATAAGTGAAGTAGTTAGCTACAGTAGAAAGATTAATGCTCTGACTACTAATCATCTTGCCCTTGGCTTCTCTTAACTCTTAATTTAAAGAAAAGCCTAAAACGCTTAAAAGGAATTAGGTTTGAGGTCCTAGCTTTTGGGATTATTTGGAATGTCTTTTTGTATTAATAGAATTCTCTGCTACCCCTGTTGAGGGGTGTGATAGCTGGGATGATATCGTACTTATTCTCACAACTATCTTATTGCTGTTACTTTTCCTTTCTGTGTCAGGCAATTGGATTATTTATGGGGTCTGAATTATTTTCCTGATATTTCTTTTCCCACAGGCCATGTACATAATGGTAAGATATATTCAGTGGGTGTCTTTAACTCATTTAACAAAGTTTGACTTAAACCTTAATAAAAATTTGTCTTCAGATTAAGTATCATATGTCATATATAATACGCTTTAATTTGCACTTTGCAATTACTGCTCTGCCTGGCGAGGGATGGGTGATTTGATTGATCACACTTAAAGGCTGTTATAGTGAATAAAAAGGAAAATGGTTTAACTTGATTTCTGACATAATTGCTTCATTTGGATCGGCTTCACCTTCCACCGGTTGATGAGAAAAGCAGGGACTGATTTCATGGAGAAGTATTGTGGAAATGATTAATCGATGCTGAAGTTTAGAGTATTGAAATACAGCTTTGTATGAAGATCAGTGGAAAGAGAGGGGAAAAGCCACACCACCAATATTAGAGTACATCCTTTTAAAAAATCTTAACCCATCAATCACTACTACAGTCTTGCAGTAAACTTGATGCTGTTATTGTCCCTGCACGTAATATAAATAGAAGAAATTAGGCTGAAAGGGCTTGATAGGGTAATATTTGTTTCATAAAAGGAGGCTGAGGGGGGACTTCATTGCTGTCCACAGCTACCTGGAAGGAGGTTATAGAGAAGTGGGTGTTGATCTCTTCTCACATATGTTAATCTTGGTTTAATTTAATTTGGTGATTTCTTTTTTTTAATGGTTCATTTGGTGCTTAATTACTGTTTAAAGGAATTTAGTATGCTTTGAGAGCACTCATACTGGCACCAAGTGCAAACCCCATTCATCTGGCTGCATTTCTTTTCTTTCCGCTATACAGGATATGAGCAACAGCAGGAGGGAAAACCTGGTGATTTGATTGCTGAGACACTGTAAAGGTTTCTTCTAAAAAGGCTTTTAATGCCATGATACATTTTATGTCCTGTAGTGTAGTATGAGAGACATAGTCGCTGAGCGCCTCAAGGTACTGGTCTTTTATTGACCTCTTAGGAGGCTGTAGGAGATGCTGAATCATTGTCAGGGAAAAGAGGCTTAAAGGAGGTCACGTGTTCACATGAAACTCAAGGGGTTTCTTCAGAATTTGCACTTATTTTCTTTAATAAGGGGAATATTTGTGATTTTCTTTAATAAGGGGAATATTTGTGATTTTCCTTACAGAAAAGATTTCCAGTTTTAAGTGAATTCGGTGGTTTTTAGGTACTCACTGCTAGTGTCCCTCTCTGTTTCTAGAGCAGATATAGCAGAGAACCTGCTATGTTGCCCATGTGTTAAACCTATATGCCAAGTAAGGTATTAGCATGGTAAGATACTGTGGAGAGCTATGTATGTGCAGAATTACACAGTTACCCCGTGTCTTTGAGACCCTCACTGTCGGTGTTCCCATTAATCCATTTCCCAAGGACTTGTTCTGAACTTAAGACTACTCAGGTAGTTGTTGTGGGGGAAAAGGGCAGTGAGTTGCTCACCTTTAGTAGATGTTTTTTAGCATACATGGAAACAATACCCACAAATATTAAACTTTCACTGTTGTCTTTACTTCTGAAACATCTAGTATGTGCTAGAGCATAAAACAAAGTCGTTAGGAGTTGCATTAAGAATTTCTGAGGTGGGAAACATGATTAATTAGTTTGAATGTTTGTATAGCTGCATCTCATGCAAAGATGATTCTAAAAATGCCATTATCCCTCCCAAAGCCAGAGTGTCTGTCCTCCTTTCCCTCATTTGCTGTCCTTAGTCAGGGTCGTCTAGCGTATCAGGGTGGTGCCTGTGGTACAGCTGAAATGGCATCTTCACTGTGAACCTCCGAACCATTTATACTTGTTTGTATCTGGGAAAACCATCAGTTCATTTGGTGGCTCTCGGTTGGAAACGCTGTGCCTCTAGGTGTAAAGAGTAAGGTCACAGTGGGGAGTTGCTTCTTGTTGAGTGAAGATGAGATTTGAATGCAAACAGTAGGAGATAGGTTCGTATTTTCTCCTGAAATTACCTTCAGGTTACGCTGTGACAGGACTATAAATTGAAAAGCGACAGAGCTGTCCTGCAACGCGCTCCCGCAATGTGAGGGTAGCATACCTCATTAGTAAGGCTCGTTCCTGAGAGGTGCTGGAATGAATTCAGATCTCATTTGCTTTCATGGTGTAGTTTAAGAGGTATCTCTATAATGTGCTTCAGTCTTGTGGTCTGACGGAGAGTATTAGCAGTCACAATTAATCACACTGGGAGCAGCCACGTTACAGAGCAGCTACACACCCAGTGGAGTGCAATCACGGCAAGTTTTTGTCGATAACTTTGTACCTCCCAGGTAAATAAGTCCGAAGCACTGTTTCCAGTGTTGCTTTTCTGGTGGTGCCTCCTTTTTCTCATCTTCCTTTTCTGAAAATGCTATTTAAAATGGCTTTTTATGTCTGGAAAAGAGAGAAAATCAAACCCTGCCTCTTCAGTACTTTGTAACCTGGCGTGTTTGCACTTCCTAACTGTGGGATTAATATAGCTGTATTTGCTTTCTCAAGATAGACCTTGCAATTAAATTGTGCATCCTTACAGTTTTCAAGGAGCAATCATTAACTTTTCCAGCTTAGATTTACAGATCTAGTAGGGCCAGCAGACACTTTTTACTCTTGGTTCTTACATGCACTGTTATGGTCCTTAGTTCAGGATTCTTAGGGCAGTGAGATGACAATGTTTTAAATAGTTTTGTTAACTTAAAAGTTCTGAGTGCTTATCAGTTCCCAATTAGGCCCTCTTCATTTATTTCCTGTCTGAAATCCAAAGGAAAATCAGAGATGGCAGGTGATGCAGTGATACTAGAGCTAAAACCAGTCCTCTCACTAATAAAAGCAAAAACCCAAATCCAAATCACCCACCTCCTCCTCTTCCAGTCTATAATTTCATTTTGAGGTTGTAGTTTTTGTGTTCTATTCAGTTAGATACTGAGAAGAGAAGTTATTGTAGTCTGTTTGTATGGGATTACAGAATCAGAGAGGGTCAGGAGAGCCTTTCATTATGTGAATCTTCATCTCCAAATCTATCACAGGCTTTGAATACTACTTGGTCTAAACGTTTGCCTTGCACACAACCAAGGCAACAGGTTGCACCCACAGATCACAGTGTTTCAAATACCAAACGTTGTGTTTAGATTCTTTTGTTTTAGGGTAGGAAAGAGCATCGTCTTGAATTTTCTCCTAATGAAGGGCTGATATTATAAACCCCTGTTACTTCATCTGTGGGTGATCTCTGCAGCCGAGAAGATTTTCCCCTTTGTGAATATTAGAATAAATGACAGATAAAGGAAGCAGCAGAGCTGGACTTTAAATGTCACACAGCGACTGTCTCTTCTCCCTTCAAACTTGATGGCAGTAGGTTATAAAAATAGGGAGATTTTTGAGCTTTGGGGAAAGAAACCAAGACACAAGTCAATAGGATGCCCTTTTATTTAATCCTATGTATAGCTGAACAGAAAGTTTGAATTATTAAAAATACTCAAATTCTTGTAGTATTGTTAACGACCGCCTTATTGCTGCTGCAGGTCATGTTAATCTGCTGCTAAACTCACTTCTTTTACTATGGGTTATGGAGTTGGTCTCTAGAGTGTTTCCTGAGATGCAAATGTAAAATGCCATTCTGCTTTAAGCTGGGGTTTGTCAGTCACGATTGCCTTGCTGGTATTTTAAAGGTGCTGAGCCCCAGTGAGTTGTCCAGAATGCTGCTCTACACTAGGTTCTTGTGGTTATAATAATTGTCTTAGGTCCACACAAAGCAAAGTGGGAGTACAACAACCATAAATCTCCCCGAGGAATCTCATTTTTCTCTATATTGTATTTCTCAGAATGAAGTAGATCGTCATGTGTCAGAATAGTTTATTGCTCATTTGCCTATCCACTAGAGAAACGATGATGGAATCCAGTTCCCTTATCTGGTGTCTAACTGGGGTGTGACAAATCTTGGCACGTGAGACAAGATGCAGTTTTGGTACCAATAGGGTAAAGCAATAATATTGTAGGTGCTCTGTGGGCTTTAGGCAGTCCCCCTACTGACTTCAGAGCAATGATGCTTTTTCATCATGATCTGCCAAGATATTTGAGGAGAAGCTGAAGGGTTATTCAGGACAAGGGTTCCTGAGGAGAGCTGATGCAGCATACAGTAAAATGTGCTGGTCAGAAAGTCATAGAGGATACTGCCTAGTGAGTGGGAAGCCACAATGCTTCATCTGAATCGTGATTCTTTTCACCAAGAAAGCTAGGTGGACAGGAGATGAAGAGTACATTTCCAGTCCCCTGAACAGGCACTGATAAAATGTCACAGGGCACACAAGAGGAGTAAGCTAATGATGGTGATGATGGAAGCTGAAGTGTGCTTTGTGTACTTGAACTTAAGGTGGTTGGAGACAGGCAGAACTGAACAGTGGTTCTGGGAGGCATTGCTGAGGCTGGTGTATATGGGGAGACACTAGCAGTGCGGTGAGAACAAGTTCTCTTTGGCATTCACATTGGAGCCAGTGGCTGTATTCAAAATCTGTGCGGGTGCAGAAGAGCTCAGAAACATACCATGTAGCTGTTTGTCACCATGGAAGTTGAGGAAGGCAGTCGCAGCCTGTACTGTATGGCACAGGTAAGGCAAGTTGCCATTTGCTGATACCATGGAAGTTGGTCCAGCCAAAAGCCAGAATAGACTGCAGTGTCAGTATGTGTAATCGAGCAGTTTTGAGTTACAAGGAGCAATGAAGCCACGGTGGTGTCAGCAGATTTAGGTGCTGAATGCCAGCCTGGGATCATATCTGGGTTGACTGCTTGGTTGTCAGACATGTTGATATCTCCCTGAGAGAGATTAATGCTGCCTCAGTTAGCTAAGTAGGCTCGTTCCACCTAGTTTGCCTAGTTGCAAAAGGAATTACCCCTCCACACACAAACACCATTTACGCTTCATTCTTCTGGTTTTGGCATCTTTTCTTGTTTTCACATCTCTAAAGTACTTACTGCAGCACGAAAAGCTTTAAAACAAAATTATTCAAGCACAAATAGGCATTAATGGCTTATTGCTTTTAAAAATGGTCATTATGGTTGTTATTCACAAATGCTATGAACCAAAGGACTACTTAGCACTAACTCTAAATACTTTCAAATTCCACTAAGCAAATGAGGGCGAGTATAAAAATTCCACATGGCTTTGCACAGGTAATTGTAACGCAATCACAACCTGAAAAGTCTGTTATTGTTTATTGTAATGGTTTAGGGAGAGGGTCTAAATCGGTTTGGGTTGGTGTAATTCAAACACAACAACCAGCTCTCGCTGAGAGTTCAACAGGCAGTGAAGCAACTTTGCTAGAAAGACAACAGTTTATTGAACCCATCCCCAAGAAGAGAAGGAAAAAAAACCCCAAATAAGTAAAAGAATCAAAAATGTCAAACAGAAATGCATCACATGCCTTTACACACACTCTGAGAGAAATGGGAGACAGCTAGCACATGGGGGTTTGGCTTTAGATGAGAGCTCTGGGACAAGAGAGAGTACACCAACACTCAGTACCACAAACAGCCACCACACACACACACGCTTGACCCCGCTTTCCAGAAGAGAAAGGGGTGGGGTGGGGCATGGCAGGAATACAGCACAAAATATACACTTGATGCTTGCAGAGAAGTTCCTTTTCCCAATCCTCTTGCAGACATCAGCACTCTGTGACATCTCCAGCATCCTTCTAACTAGACCTTTAAAAGTAAAAAGAAAACCCTCAAAACTTTGAACTACAGAGCAGTCCCTAACAAAACTGAGACCTGCGTTTTGAATCTGCATGGTATTTCTAACCAACACTTCCTAAAAATTATTGCTATTCCAGCCCCATGTATTTGTGCCTTCAGTGCTCAAGAGTTAGATCAGTTGTTTAGGGGGTTTGTGGTTTGTTTTTGTAATAGGAAAAGTAGATTCATTGTCTTCTGTGCCAGAACTAAAGCACAGGCTGTTAGGCTTTAGTGTGAACTTAACTCTCAGAGTCCTTGCCAGAAGTAGCCCTTAATGCTCAGACAAGCTTTGGCCAAACTGTTGATGTTATTGTATAAAAATAGAAGAAAAACGTTTGAACGCTTACGTTAATCATCTCATTCTTTGATCGCTGGCACAAGAAGTCACAGAAATGTGTTGGTGCCCAGGTGTTCTCTGCTTAGATTATGAGGCAACAAGGGGTTTCAGCAGATTCGGTTAAGCATTTAAAGCTTGGAGTGAGCATCAAAAGCAAACCCTTGAGGGTCTGTCTTCCTGCCTGCCTGTCTGCAGTGTGCAATTTCCATTGTCATCTAGAGTACAGGGAAGAGCAGGGGAAAGCAGATATTTAGCATCGGAGATATGCAAAGATGATTTGTTTCGTGTGGATCACAGGGTAAGGTTTTGAGAAAGATGACATGTCGTTGTCTGATGCAAGAACTGCTGCTGCCTTAAACTTGCACGGCTTCATTGATGTTGATGGAAGTAGGACAGCACAGACTTACCGAGGGTTTGCCTGAACTTGGTCTGTGAATGTGCCAGAGGGGGAGAAAAAGCACATATGTTGCTTTCTGTGCAGTTTTGCTTAAGTTGGGATCCAGCTGCCTGTGTGACAAGACTGAACACTGGTTTGGAGGGTGTCACTGTTGTTGTGGAGTGTATGGGTGCTGGTGGAACAGTGGAAACCAGCCCATGAGACAGAGATCACCGTGTGCCTAGATGTTGCCCTATATGGAGTGGGCTTTTCTGAGCAGGTCTGTCAAACACCTGAAGCCCCTCTTAAGTTGAACAGTATGGAGATGGTTTCATAAAGGAAAGCACAGTCTGAAGGGGCCTCACTAGTGGACGATAAATGACAGGGTCTGAACTAAACAGGAAAGAATAGAATAGAACCCCCCTATACACACACACACACACACATAGATTAATACTGCTGCCAGAAAAGGAGAGAGGATAACACTCTACATGCAGATTACACAAGGCACTGGAGATTTGAGTTATGGGCTCTGTGTGGGATCACCATCAGTCTAACAACTAGCAGTTAGGGACATTAGTCCTGTATCTTTGTTTTGTTGTGCAGAGGGCAGATGTCAAACCTATGGAGTTTTCAAATGCCTTTCAGACAGTGTTATAGATATTTCTGTCTACTGATGAATGCACAGAGATAATTAGTTCTTCTGTAAATTGTGCAGTTTGTCATGACAACTGTGGCTTCTATCGCTCCAAATCACAAGTCAGTTGTCTTATCTGTAAGAGCTCAGTTATTTTTAGGGCCCGTAGTACATCTCTGGAAGAGAGACAATCCCACATCTATTAGGCACCACGTTCAATATACTTCAAGCTGGCTCTGACAGTCTCGTGGGCTTGCCAGATCTTTTGGCAGATTATCTTGGGAACTTTTCACCTGGATCAAAATTACAAAGGGAGTCTTTCTGGTGGTTACCAATTTTACCTGGTTTTGGTCTCTTTTTGTCTCCCTTCCTCCTGCCCCTGTATCACAGAGAATAAGCTCGCTTTCTCTCTGTCTGTCTTCAATCACTTCCTGATGTTGTTTCCAACTCTTGTTCTTGTATCGAGTCTGAGAGCTGGAAGGTGACATGCTTGAAGTCACCCTCAGGGAGAAGGTGAGGGACAGCAGACAGTGGAAATGAGTGACAGTTGATTGAATGTGTCAAAGTTTATCCTCTGTGGGTGATAATCCTGACAGCCCCCTGATAAGAGGACATCAAGGGGAAAGTCGCTTTTACTGTTTGTAGAACAAAAGAAAGAGCCCTATACATTTCTTCACACATTATAGGTACTGTAAAGAGAGTAAAAAAGACAGGAAGTCTTTAGTATTTGGACCAACTCTGTGGCCAGTGCATAGAGAATGCATCTTCTGGTACCCATTGTGGTGAGTGTCTTTGTGGTGCCAGAGTCACTTCTTACTACACCAAGTTGCCCAGAACCTCGTCCAACACTTCCAGGGAGGGGGCAACCACAGCTTCTCCAAGCAACCTGTTCCAATGCCTCAGCACCCTCAGAACAAGAAATTTCCTAAGATCCAGTCTAAATCTACCCTTTTAGTTTAAAACCATTCCCCTTGTCTTATAGCTAGAGACACTTGTACTAAGTCCCTCTGCAGCTTTCCTGTAGCCCTCTTCAGGAGGCTGCTATAAGGTGCCTCCAAAGGCTTTTCTTCTCCAGGCTGAACAACTGCAGTTCCCTCAGCCTGTCTTCACGAGAGAGGTGCTCCAGTGATCTGATCATCCTTGAGGCATCCTCTGGACTTGCTCCAATAGTTCCATGTTTTTCTTGTACTGGGGACTCCAGAACTGGATATGTTTTTCTCCTTCCAAGAGCAGAGTATGGGGAAAGAATCACATCAGTATTATTGCTGAATGAGAAAGTATTTTTGACTGCCACAAGAAGGTGTGGGTTTCTTAGGTAAGGCAGCTAGTACCCTCATGTTTTTCTAATCACAGGACCATGATTACACAGTTAGACTTCAAATAGTGTGACTTAAGTATTCTCTCACTTGTTTTATTTGACCTCCTACAGAAAAATGAGCAAGGTTTTAATGAGATTAACTTGTTAAAAATAAATTAGTTGAGTTGGCTTCCCTTAGTGTAGTTACTGCGTGGTTCAAGGGAGATGTGAAGGTTGAATGCTTCTGTTACCTCAAATTCAGGGTCATTTCACAGGTGACAGCTAAGAAATGTTAATACATGCTAAGAACACGCTTATTAACGGAGCTAATTTAGATAGGGGGACAAAGCTGTCTCACGTTCCACAACCATAAGGCATGTTAATCTCTTTAGTTGATGGATTCTTAAATGAGCAGATTGCGTGAATAATTAGGTTGCTATCCTAATCCTTGGTTGGAAATTTGAATGAGAAATACTTTGGTATTTCTATTTGCATAAGTTATAATGCCTTCTAATTGATTTGTTTAATACTTTTATGCTGACATAGTTGTTTAGTACGCTTGTTCTCCATGCTTTGGGAACAAAATGATAGAAACAGAGGCTTGCAGTTTTGCAGCTACCAACACAACTTTCAGCTCCCTCGTGAGGAGGTGAAGGGGCAAACGATACTTACGTGAGATTGTACTGGTTTTGTTATTGCTGGCTGTCACGTCTCTGGTGCGAGAGCCCACATCTATTGC
Source organism: Upupa epops (assembly GCA_013397515.1). Classification (NCBI taxonomy): domain Eukaryota; kingdom Metazoa; phylum Chordata; class Aves; order Bucerotiformes; family Upupidae; genus Upupa; species Upupa epops. The sequence continues at coordinate 603,991 of VZRI01007205.1, forward strand.
CTGCTGTTGCTGCGGAAGAAGATGCACAGGGATGTGAAGCTTGCCTTTCTGATTGCCCTTTTACACTCGTCCTCATGCCATCCTCTTACATTTATTTATGTTACAGAATTCCTGAAGTGAGGTGTCAGGTGGTTTTTGCTGTGGGGAGCAGGCACAGAGGGGAGACTGCAGGTTTGATAGTACCTTCTATATTGTTCTTGACTTGCTGGAACAAAGTTCGGCAGGATATGATGTCAACAAGATCTTTGCTTTATTATTGCTGTTGCAGTGTTTTGGCAGAGGTATTGTCAGTGTTTGATTTTTTCCATATTAAAGGAGAATCTTGTAAAATTAGCTATGTTCATATATCCAGTATGAAGTGAGTCAGATGAGACTTACTGCTGTATTTCCAGAACAAAGGTTAATACTCCTGCTTGCCAGTCCAAGGTTTATGTTCACATGCTAGGGTTTAGCAAGCAAGAACGTAATATTCTCTGTATACATGGTGTGCAGCTCTGCAGTGATGGCATTGCAAGGTATCTCTTAGTGCTTCCTACAAGAGTTTTTCTTTAAAATGGTTTGTTCTGGGAGGGCTGGGAGTTTCTGTCATGTTTCATGGTGGTCTTAAGGCAACTCAATGCAGTCCTCCTATAATCAGCCCTATCGCTGCTCTTTTGCTCTGCTGCACCTCACAGTTGTAGTTTTATTTTCTTTTGTCCATTTTGGGCTGGGTTTCAGTCTTTGTTTCCAATGTATTTTTTATTTTTAATCTGGTTTAAGTGCTGAGCTATGTAGCAATGCTTTTCAGAAGTCTGCACTTAAATTGCAAAAATTGTACCGTGTTCTGAAAAATGAATTCAGGCTGTTTATGCAGCCCCAGCGCTGCTTGGAGTTCATCATTTCCACAACAGAAAATATTGTGCTGCTGTGTGAGAACAGTAGGGTTGGGTTTGTATAATTGTCAGTTTTCCACTGTCTATATTTCAGTCTCAGAACAGCTCTTAAGTCCTTTGTACTTGCTGTAAAACTATAGATTTTGTAGACCTGGAGCTATAGGAGTGGGGAAAAAATGAAGCACATTATAGGGAAAGGGACTTCCTGCAAGTATTACAGCCTTTTCTCCTATTATTGCCTGGATGGGCTAATACCAGTTGCTGTCAAGAGTTTCCTCTGTGTATTGCAGTCTTATTAGATTCTTCTTCAGAATCTGTCCCACATCATAATGAATCCACTTCCATGTTTGGTTTTCCTTTAGGTGCGGATGGGAATGCTGATTACACTTACTCCTTTGCACTAATGTGATTTGCTCATACTTCATAAGAGCAGGCTTTTCTTTTAAGCCTTTTACTACAGTAGATTTATAAACTCACAATACCATAAGCTATTTAATTTCTTCTGCATCCTGTGGGACACCAAATGTTTAAAATCCTTTCTGTTTTTTTCCTGGAGTTGCTGCTGTTTTGGTACCCCTCAGCTTTGTAAATGTGAGGAGTAAAGCCTGGTTTGTTCTGGCTATAAAGCTGTGGTATACAAGTATAGGTTAATATCTTCCTGGTAATTAATCTCTGTAAGAAACATGAGGCTTTGGGTAATACTCATTTTTCCTTCAGTCAGATACAAATATGTGCTATAAAGTTCTGGTTTATTTTCCGTTCTTATCATTCATAATTGTTGATGCCAGCTAGCACAGTTTCTCTTGATTATTTATGTCCTCTGAGAAGAAAATAAGATGCAAGATGCTGCATTCTAAAACTGGATGCGAGTGCCTCTCTAAGCATTGTGCTACTCAGTTGGTATTGTGGTCTTTAATGCAGTGCAAGTGAAGTACTGGGAAGCAATTAGGTTGCTTTCTACTCGGAATGGGGATATTTCTTTGTTGCAGGGGCAGCCTCACAGTGCCTGTGTGCACTCCCAGTTTGCCAGAGGGCAGTGGTGGCACTGGAGCACCGGGATTTATCTGCAGCTTTTGATACCTTGAGTGCTTCCCACCCGCATGCATGTACCGAAGGAGGTCTGTGTGGATGCATCATCCACCATTCAAGCATTTGGGGATCTTTTGGAAGGGATTTGTGGGGCAATGTAGGATACTACTTTTATAGCAGACTGAGTGATGGAGGAGGAAAGGGCAAGTATCAGACGTAGTGTTGCCAGGTTTTTAAGATTTACTGCTGTAAAGTAGTGAAGGAATTGCAGCTTTTCAGTTCTGTGAAGGAATTGCAGCTTTTCAGCTCTATCCAGGCACTACAGGTTCCTCTCATTAGATTTACAGACTCATTAAGTAGGCCGTGCACACTCACGCCTGGTTTAAGTAGCATAATTGAATGTCATTAGTGAAGAGGCTATATAGTGTCCAATGTCATATAGGCAATGGTTTTGCAGCGTGTTGAACCATCCTAGACATATTTACTGTTTTATTTTCATTAGTATATTTTCCACTTTCTGCTCTTGAAGAGATTAGCCACTCTTATTTTAGTGTTTTCCAGCATGTCTCGGGCTCTAGGCTTACCCCTTTGGGCTGAATTATGGATGCATGTCATATTTGCAATTACATTAAACATAAGCAACATGATGTTATTACATGAGGGAAGCTGGACAATAGCCAGCTTCCTTTCAGAGGAGAGTAAAGTCAAGGAGATAAGAGCTGAAAGTTAAGCTAGATATTTTCTTATCAAAACTGGAAGCTACAATTCTGCACTTTAGACTTGAAAAAACCCCTGTAATAGTAGTTTACATGGCTTAATATTAAAAAATAACTGATGTTATCAGTGTTTAAGTGTGACTTTTAAACAAAGCCATGTGTTTTGACAGGGCTTTGTGTCTTGCACAGTTCACTATTGGATTCTGCATATTGTAATGGAAAGTTTCTATAACTCATTACAAAACTCATGATCATAGAGGCAAAGCAGAATACCTCCTACCAGAAATATCTGGAAAGAAAATCCAGAGATAATGAGAAAGTCTATAATAACAGGAAAACCCATCCAGATCACTACCCAATAAACTTAGAGTCCACCAGGTAAAGACCATTATTGTCTGTCCACAGAGAGGAAGAACCCCATCAAGACAGGCAAAGTAGTTCTGTCATCCTCCTCCAGCTGCCAACCTCAGTTCTTGGAACTACACTATGCAATACAGCTAGTGCAGTATAGATGATGGGATGTGTTTGTTTGCATTTTAAGATTCAGTTTGAATATTTTAGATAAGGGAAAGACCAATTTATTGGACAAATACCCTGCATTTTAAAGACTTTCTGTATTATCGCTTGGTACTGAACGATCTTTCCTCCTAAATGAGCACAATCTGCTTCAATTAGAAAAATAAAGCATTGCTCATCTTTCATTTCTGATGCTTAACAAAGTCAAAGGTGTGCACTGTACTTAATAGTTCCCGAAGGAATTCTCCTAGGAAGACAAATGCATGCTTTGTAAAAACAAAAGAAACATCCAAAACCCTCAGGATGATTTTGATCTCTTTGGTGATTGTTATACATTCCCTTTTGTTTGTGACTCCATGAAGTGCTGGGGTACTCTGGTGGATATAAAGCTGTAGGTTCCTTTTTGTGGAACCCCACATTGTATCTGTAGCCGCAGAAGCAAGGCGTTCTTCATCTTATTTAATTATTTTATTTGAAAGCTTAATACAAAAAGCCAGGATGGCTTTAATTTTAAATGCAATTTTCCTCAGAAGTTGTCGGGGAAAACAAATATATACAGCCTGCAACCTAGAGCATCTAGAAGAAATGCAGTGAAGCTCCACATAATATGGAGAACATTTTGTCAGGCTCTCTTTGGGTAATCGTGGTTGTCCAGGTAACAAGCAAAGATGTGATGAGAAGTTGTATGTAACTGGCAGAAGAATTTGAACTGAATTACAGTCTTTGTATGAATGATAAACAGAGTAAGGGGTAGCACTCTGTTTTCTAAAGGCTTCTTTAACTTTCTCAAAGTTACTGAAAATGTAACGATGGGGTTTGGGATGTGTGTGGATTGATGTGCTGACAGAGGGATCCGTTATTAACCAGGAAATGATACTACACAAGAGTTATTTTAAGTACATCTGTAATTCACAGTTAATAAAATGGTGGTGTTACAGGTGGAACTTCAATTTAAGAGTCTTTTAGTGGAAGATCTCTGCAGCTGAACATAAAACAAGCAATTGTTGCTAGAAAATGGGGGATAATTTGCTAAAATGAAAAGATATTGCATTGAATATACGATAAGTCAGTTCCAGGCTTCATTCTGATGGATGAAGATGAACTAACCACAGAACTGGAAGCTGGTGATTGCTTGGGGACCAGTAATCCTGACCTGATTGTATTTAGTACATGCAAACAGGGGACAAGTCTGATCACAAGCTTATATTAAAAGGACTAATTTCCCACAACTGAGAAAAGCAGGTTTTGAAGTTATCTGAAAAGAAGGTGCAGACAGAAAGTCGGGATTTTCCTTAGAGTAAGGGAAGGGCACCAAGGAAGCTATTTACGTCTGGGAGTGGAAGGAAGCAGGGAGGTTTTTATTCTGCAGTGCATCTCAGATCAATACAAATTAGTGCAATGTTGGAGATTCAGGACTAGAGAGAAGTGGGTGTCACGGGTTGGAGCGAAGCTCTAAGTCGGTTTGGGATGGTGTCTGTAATACAAGCACAGCAACCAGCTCTCGCCAAGAATTCCACAGGCAGTGAAGCAACTTCGCTAGAAAGAAAAGAATTGATTGAACCCATCACCACATAAGAAAGGAAAAATGCTCAAATAGGGAAAATAACCAAGAAAAAGTTAGACAGAAACTGCATCTCAGATTGGAAAACAACAGATTCCCACAGAGGTGGTTGGGTCACCGTCTCTGGAGGTGTTGAGGGTCAGGCTGGATGAAGTGCTGAGTGGCATGAGCTAGATGGCAGATGTTTAGGGTTACTGGGTTGGTTTTAGGCTGGACTGGATGATCGTTAAGCTCTTTTCCAGCCTCATTGTTCCTGTGATACTGTGATACTGTGATGCATCACAGGATGTGCCAATGAGATGGCAGAAATCCCGCCAGCTTTTCACATCTTTTAGTAACGAAGGGCAGTGGTGATAAATGGGATGGACTTATGAATGAGAACTGCTGTTACACCTGCAGCATCGCTGGAACACAAAACTGAACAAACCTACAGGAAGCGTTGCGGTTGGTTATTGGACTGGGGAAAAGGCATTTAATCACTCAAAAGGTTTTATTTTAGTACTTTGCTACTCTGGGGGCAAAAGACTGCCAAGGCAAAACTGTTTGCATGACTTGATGAACCCAAATGAACCCAAATCTTGAAGATCTATTGCTATGCTATCAATAAAAATTTAATATTAGCATAAAAAAGAAGTTCTTGCTTGTATTTTGTTGAATCACCACAACTGACCCAGACTGTTAGAGTTTTACTCCACTCAACTAAATCCTACCAGGTCTGCATTCACCAGAAAAACCAACTCAGAGTAACTGCAGTGTAGCTCTGCAGGTCTGTTCCAAACATAAAGCACTTTGGAATCATAAAAACGCTGCAACCCCAGCACCTGGGTTCTGTAGGCAGGCTGGAGTCAGAGGTGGAGCACATTCTATTGTCGTACCAATATTTCATGTCGCGTTCTGCGGTGTCTGGAATCCTTGCTTTGGCTGGGTAATGCAGACCTTTAAGATCCTGATAAGCAGAGCCTTAGCATTTTCTTGTCTTCTGGTAAAGAAAAAAAACAACCTCCTTGACCTCCTCTGATTTTAACATATTAGTGACAGCCCTAATAACGCTAATAAAGCACAGGATGCCCAGTACAGTAGGATAGTTACAAACTAGATTTCAGTGTGGTTTTCTTAGAAAAAGAGAGGACAGCCTTCCTGCAGCTTTGCAAGCAATTTAATTTGTTGTTGCAAGGCAGAATTGGGAGGATTACTTACCCTTAATTCATCTGAGCACCCACCCAGTGTTGGTGCTTTTGTTCACAGAAAATGATGGCAGCGCTGCTTGCATGTAATTACCCACACACGTTTATCTTCAGGGGAAGAATGTGTGTATTCCTTAGGCAAAGTTTTATCTAACTCATTCAAATCCAAAAAGCAGCAAGAGATGGACTTCACTGATCACTGTTTCCCAGTGATACAGAGCTTGATTTACCTTGTGCTTTCGAAATCTTACTTGTCTGCAACTATATCAGTGGATTTTAAGCCCTGTTACGGTCTTGTGACCAGCTCGCTCATTGTGTGATGAGGCAATTACAGTGCAATCCAGTAGTGAAGCAACTCATACTTTATTAAACTTACCAAAAAGATAAATAAGAACTTTCTCTGACCCAGGTTGGGAAGAAGCAGCTCTTCCCTTTCACTTCTACAACAGGGAAGAAAAGCTCTACTGTACACCTATTCATTTTCTCTGGATAGATTATTTAAGGATGGGAAATATTAGAGTGCTACTTCTGTATGAAGGACAACGTTTTTAAAGGTTATCTGAGGAGAAAGATGTGTGTATAGTGTTGCTCTATTCTTAGACAGTTTGAATGTAGCTTGTTTACAAAAATAACGACGGTATTTATGAACAGAAAGGCTTAATCCTGTAATAGGTGGTAGGAGTTCATGCTTTCTTTTTAGGCTCTCATAGGAAAAATGTAATGTTGGCTGGTTTGTATAGGTCATGACAGATAAAAGATAACACACAGGCTTATCTTACTGCTTAGGCATCTTCTCTGGTCTCTACCTTTATTTTTGAAAACAGAATCAAAAAATGCTGGCTGGACCCTGGCTTGTAGAGTTTTTAAGCTGCACTTAGGTATGTCTGCCAGCTAACTACAGGGATGCACATTCATCCTCACAATCCAGTGTGTGCTTTGGTTCTAGGTCAGTCTCAAGCCTTAGGCAGGGGGTGGGACAGAAGCTCTGGTGGCTCTTCAGATGGCTGACAGTACCTTTATTATTTCATGTGTATTTAAGCACCCACCTGTTGTGCATGCATATAAATCTCAGTTAAAGAGCATGTCAAGCAAAGAGGATCTGTTTCTGCTCTCCTACTGTTTTCAAAAGCTCAGGTTGACTAATTCTGATCTTAGCTTTTCTTCCTGCAGTTGGCCTTTTGATTAAACCAAATGTCTGCTGGACCTCTGCCAGGACTTACGCCTGTCAAAACCTGTGGCCATCCACTCTGCCAGTTGTTAACAGTTGAGTTTTGGAGCTCCTGACCAGTCTGTTTTGAAAGCAGGAAAGTGGTCTGAACTCTTCCAGTCTGGATAACAAGGAAAATTAGTGAACTAAAGGATGCTGCATTTGCGTGTTACAGACTATTATAACTCGATAGAGAGTGCAGATGCCTGGGTGGAATTTCTGTTCCAGTTTTGGTCTGAATGGGAAGGCTCTGGTTCTTATAAGTCTAGGCTTTAAGATTGTTCTGCTGTCCAAACCATGCCTTCAAATCCCTACCTGGAATCTCTAGGAGGAGGAGGGGCAAGAGAGTTGAGGCTAATTTTTGTTGTGGTGTTTGATTCTCAGAGAGGGAGGCCGGTTATACAACACCTATAGATACCATTTGTTGTTCTTGCTGTCCTGATGCTTACCTTCCTTATATTCCTTCAAAGGGCATCTTTAGGTTTCAGTTTTGATCTCTTATAAAATCCAGTTCTGTGTTTCAGTTTGCTCTCATGCAAGCGAGGCGGGGAACTAAGTCTGTTGCTAGTAGAGTTCTATTAACTGTGTCTTACCCACAGCTGTTGGGTCCGTTCTGTCAGGTGCAAACCTAACCATGAGATCCTCACTCCCTTCACTCTCTCTCTCTTACAGTTCATCTCTCTCATGTTAGCAGTAAGTCACATCATGGTTCCTTTGGTAGAAGGAGTTCAGAGATGCCTCCTCCCAAGTGAACTACTGGTAGTCATCCACACTTCTTTCTGTAGTTTGAAGTTCTAAAAGTGTAGTTAACAGCATTTAGCCTTTTAGTAGGTGACACAGGCAATTATTTCTCCTTCCACACTTTCCCCGGTCGCTGTTGCAGGGGGTTGGGAAGTTCAGGAGAAATTAGAAAAGTTAGAGAAACCAAATTCCTTGATACTTACCTGTTTACCTAAGCAGGCATATATAGGCAACCAAGTGTTATCTCTAGCCACAACAGGTCTTGGAAGCTGATGATCAGATGCAATGGGATGCTAAAAGCTATGTACAGCTAATGCACTGGAGGGGGCTGCCTGGGGGAGTTTGTGTAGTCTTGTTTTCTGGAGACATTTGAAACCTGCCTGGACCTGGTCTGGGTGATCCTGCTGTGGCAGGGGGATTGGACTGGATGATCCTTCCAGGTCGCTTCCAATCCGTAATGTTCTGTTCTGTGACTTGGTCTGGGTGTCCTGCTGTGGCAGGGGGACTGGACTAGATGATCTTTTGAGGTCCATTCTGATCCCTGATGATTCTATGACCCTAATGTGTGTAGGAAAAGAGTGAATGGTTCGTGCTTCCAGCCGAACTGTGTGTATGCACAGATGACAGACAACTTAACGTGCTGCAGCAGTTAAATAACTGTTATTTTCAACTTATGCTTGTTATGCATAAAACTGGTGTAGGCATTTAAGGGAAGTGTTTACCAACCCTCCCGAAGGTAGATCGATTAGTGTGTGCTCCAAGTTGTGTAACATAAACAAGGTAAGTTGCTCGTACCTAAGAAGGCGAGGAGCTGGATTAGATGTCGTTTTACCCCGTAGGGAATAGTTCAGCAGATATGCAGTTTGGAAATGTCAAATACCGAGTAACAGATTCAAATACCTTAGAAAATACGTCCAAATGCCTTCCAGTGCTTGTACTTTAAGATGAGATTCCTACAGTGCATGCACCTAAATGAGATGCTTATTTCAGTCCCCGAGCAGCTTAATTTCTAGAGACCAAAGGTCAGGGAGTCTCTGGTAATAATCTAATAACAATTGACTGCACGTCTCTGTGAGATTTAGCTGCATTACAGCCTGGTTGCTGAGAGCAGGATGAATTAGTTATTACTTAACTGGCATGACTCGAAGCAGTGTTGGCCATCAAATGTGACTAAGACAATGTCATGGAGTAGCCAAAAGCAACTAATGCTTGAACATCTGCTCTAGAAACTTGGAGAACAGTCACTGTGGCTCTGAGTAGATTTGTCTGCATCCCACTTAATGCTATTAACTTGAGATTGGGGTACCCAGTGTCATGGTTTTACCTGACAGGCATCAAGCTATGATTTTGGAGAGGAATTAAATGTTGAAGGCATTTGCTCAAGTGATAAATTCAGAGAATTTTTACTGATAATCATTCTTCTAGCAGCCTGAATCACTCCAAAGTTTGCCTTCCACTGAACATTACCATGGTCAGACCGTATGATGAATGTAAATGTTCTTTGAGAGGCACGGGTCATAGGCACTAAGTAACTGCTAACAATTTTTATAGTATTGATAGAAAGATAATATTCTGACACCTAATAACAGTTTCCTTGGATCACTGACTGGATATTTAAATCCCAAGACCAGAGGCTTGTTTACAGTTTAATTAAAGTAAATGCACATTCATAGTGATGGTATTAGTATTCAGTGTCTCTGGGAGTTTACAGGCAATTAATCTTCTTCATTCCTCAGGGAATAAATGATAATTTGGGGATGACTGATAGGATGCAGTAATGCTAAATGTGATTTTGAAGTTTATGAGTATGATATAAAAAACTCTCCTCATTTATTTTCTGGTAATCTAGTGACAACTCAGTTTAACAAGAAAACTTCAGGTTTTGAGTGCCTGCATTTGTCTCCTGAGTTGGAAGTTTAAATTTGTATGGGGGGGAGAGGCAGCCTTGTTGATACAACTTGTTTTCTCCCCTGCCTGATGGTGTGGGGATGTGAAGAACTTGTCTCAAAGAGGGCGGTTGTGCTCCCATTCAGTGTTTCTGATACTCACCATACTGCCTTGCCTAACAGTTAAACTCACGAGCCTGGGAAGAAGCTAGACTAGTGAAATAATTTACTTTCTGGCTAGTGAGTTGAATCGATTCATGAGAAGATGTGAGGCATGCTAGAGCTGATGCCAAGGATTGTGTGAGGTGGAGAAAAGGGAAACGGTTGCACCTCAAGAAATAGTGGGCTCTTAAGTTAGCTCTTTGTGGGATTGTTGTTTTAGCCTGGGCCAGTCTAACCAAAAGCATTTCTGGTTGAAGATTGATTTCTATAAACAATATCCAGTGTGAATCCTGTTTGACAAAGCTCTTGGAGAAAGCCAAAGGAGCAATTGTTAAGCTCTGAGGCCTCACTGCAGTCACTGAAAAACACTTATCCCCCGTCTTCTCTCAACTGCTTTTAGGGATCATGAATTTAATTTTCCTAGTCATTAATTTCCTCAGGGTTTTGGGATGTTGGAGATAGCATTGTTATTTTGTTGGGCATGAACGTATAGAGCTGAGTTTTGTTAGCAAAGTCTATTTGGGAATAATATGACACAGTGTATGGAGTTAACATGATAGTTCTTTGAGGGAGGGAGGTTATGGTGATGGTCTAACAGGGATCTTTTGGAGTTAACACATCCCAGAGTCTGGAAAAAGGACACGTACTGGAAAAACATCATTATGTAGCATCAAATAATTAGAACATTCAATTAAAACTGAAGAATTACAGAAGAATCTCCTGATACTTAGTGACTGGACAATAATGCAATAAATGAAATTGCAGCAGTAAATTCAGAGTAGTGAGTAGGGGATAAAGCTATTGCTGCTGACACAGTGATGGGTTGTAAATCATCCATTAGCACTCGGAGAAGAGGTCTGGAAATCATTGTGATAGGAGGCTGCAAATGCTGGTGCTGTGCTTAGTACCAGTTGGAACAGTGTTAAAAACAATTAGGAGAGGAGTGCAGTGCAAAATGGAATGTGCTTTGTAAATGTATTGAGTAGAAAACAGCTACTGTACAGAGATATTAAGTAAACCAAGGCTTTCCAATTTACAAGGTGATTGAAGAGTATCTGTTTTAATATATATATAAAAATCATAAATATCTTGGAGAGTGCTAGGAGATATTCAGTAAAATGAACAAGAATAATCTCTAAAGTAATTAATAGAAATCATTTTCATGCCCCACCTATTTGTTTTGTAGATCTCTTTACAAAGGACAAACACCTAAATATTTACCAAAGGAATTGGGCCAGGAGGGTAAATCTAGGACTGATGAATGCAAGGATGTGTATAGATTCTTCAGCTAGAGAAGTCCTTATGATACAGACTGCTGTACATTGGAAGTGTTGGTTGCATGCTTCTCCCCACTTTAAAGTGTCATCATCTTCAGCGTCTCCTGCAGCTGCTGTTAGAGAGGAAGGGTTGGTTAGGGTGACCAGTACAGCTGGTCTTACATAAAAGTTAGCATTTAACCATAAGAAATGTATAGAAATGGCTGCCCAGATAGTCTCCCAGGAGCATTTATCCAGAATAGATGGAGCAAATAGTAATTGTATGAATCCCTGGTGGTCCTTTGCCCAGACCAAGAAATCTGTATGAGCTGTAGTGCTGATGGCATTGCAGAGTTGAAGAGCAATTGTAGAGGTAAGAGACTGTGACAGGAGCTGGACTCTGACACAGTGTGTGTGCATATGTAATGGTTTGATTCTCCTGACCTGTGATTAGTAGAAACGGTTCAAAAGAGGTATTAGGAGCAGCTTTAAAGCAGAAGGTGTTATGCTTGTGGCTGTGTTGTGTTTCACCGTTTACAAGGCTAGTTTCTGGAGTTCAGTGTTGGTTTGTGTTTTTAAAGGTCATGCCCTGTGTTCCATGTTCTGTCTTTCAGAAAAGCAAACTAGTGTGCTGCAGTCGAATGGGTAGCATTTGATAGATTGATGATGAATTAGCAGCACTTCAGAGGCAGATTTTTCTGAATGTGAGAGGAGACCTCAAGTTTGTGGATCTGTATCTCCAGCCTGTCTGCCCAAATGCATTGGAAAAGAATGTTGTATGGAAAGCGTGGCTTCAAAAATGCCATATGGAAAATCTAGAAGTGGAACACTGGAAAAAAACAACTGTGGAAAGGAACATAATGCTTGCTATTTGATAGGAATGCTAAATCAGGAGGTGGAGAGCTTCGGACCTCCATCTCACTGGATTAATATTATTCAGTTTGACTTGAAAAGGTAAAATTGGAAGACTGCCTGTGGAGAGTAGTAGCTGAGTAGAAGATTTTTTGTATGACATGTTATACAGGAGATTAGGAGACCCTACTGATCCTTATGGATCTTAAATGGTGATTCACTCTGTGCCAAGAAGCCTAACTGATCTCCTCAGTCCTTTTCATGTAACAGTAATTTCCCGTGACACTGTTCCACAGGTTGGTTTCTCTATTTTTCATAATCCAAATTATGTCTTTTAGATTAAGAGAATTAGATGAATTTTCAAACTGGTGCAGAAGAGAGTACTTTGGTGTTGTGACTCCATAACTTAGGGCCATCTATCAAACCCGTTAAGTTTGTTGTGATCTCAGTTGTTCATACAATTCTGCAAGAAGAGAGGCTGAACCAGCACCCAAAGAGCTGAAGAACATGCTGAAGGAGAGCTATCACTCCAATCATGAGCCAAATCAATCATGAATTGGGGAATTCTACTCATTAGTTTATATTATTATATAAATACATATATATCTATTTAAATTATTTATAAGAAAAATTTGTGGTTGTAGTATCAAGAAATAAGGTGAATAGCTAAATTAACATTTAGAGAAGACACCCCAGCTTCCCTCTAGACACCACCTTCCCACATCTTGGGTGCAATCTCCTGGCCGTGTGTCATGGACTGTACATATCTAGAGAGTAGCTTTTCAGAGAGCTCTTGCACAGCTTTCTCTAGTTTCCTGGACTCTAATGTAACTGGATGGGGGTAGTCGGTCACTTGGTTCTGGAGACAACTGACCATGTGCACAACATACCCTAAAGATACCTTGGGAACTGTTACTGTTGAAAAACCAGTGAACTTTTCTGGTTATGTAGAAACACAAATACAATTCTTCCTCTTTTTCAGTATAAAAAGCCTTGAAAAAGTTTTTAGAAAACATCCTTGAAAATGTGAAAATTCTCCAAACAGATCTCCAGCAAAAATCCCTTTCTGGTTATTCTTGGAGGCTTAGTGATGTCGAGCGAGTATGCACTTGATGTTTGTGTTCATTGTGTATTCTTGTGCATCATTTATGTATCACACTCGACTCCGACAGCAGATACAACCTTTTTGTTCCCCTGAGCACTTCTTTGTAGCCCAGCACGTTATCAAAGGCACATTAGAAAACAACAGCCTTCCCCTTCCAGATTACAACATCATCTTAGATCTTAACAATCTTTACAGCATCCATATGAAGTGAGTTGCTGCTGTAATCATTGCTCACACATGAGGAAATTAGGCAAAGAAGTTATAATAAGTAATTTTTGACCTAAGAGTTGGACAATGTCTGGACTGGATGCTTTTATTTAGTACTATCTTACTGTGGTTTTATATCAACAGCATCTCGAGCTATTTGGATTTATTAAATAATGAATCAGACCTCATGCTGTGTGTAGTACTGTGTGTAGTAAAGATGCAGAAAGCTAGCTAGATGGAGAACTGTGCATGCCAAACATCCTCTCACAAGTCTATAGAGGAGAAGAGCTCTGCAAGAGAGCGGTTAGTCCACCTGGATTCCTCCTGGCCATCTGATGTAGATACCTTACTTGAATACATCCAGCTAGTGCAGGATAATCTGAATCTGAGCTATATATAAAAGATGATTGTTGATCAACATCACACAGGGTTTATACACCTTTGTTAAGAGCCAGCATACAGCTCTCCAGATCTGGAGAACAGAAACCACCCCAAAACATAGGTCTGTTTTGTCTTCTGAAATCTCCTGTCTGATTCATTGCCCACTTTCTAACTTCTGTGGCAGCAGAAATAAGAAGAGCCATATGGTTGATTCTGGGGAAGAATATCACTGACATTCTCGGATGAGTCTGTCCTTTATGTAATTTAATGGAGAAAAGAGTCCGTGCGCATGTAATTGCGTACTGCATCCTAACACGCAGTTGATGAATTTATGTGACTTAAGCAGGGTTTGTTTTCTCTCTTGAGTTTTGAGTGATGGATTTAAAACTGTAGCATCCTTTTTGGTGTTTTAACACTCTGAATGTCCAAGTTTGAAAATAATAGTGGAAACTCTAAAATTTTCATTTCCTTCTTGATGGATTATTTGATCAACTTTCAAGTAAATGAAATTATGCTGTGAGCTTTAGGAAGATTTTAAGTTTACCTACAGAACAGTCAGTTTGGTTGGAACAGAATCTCTTTGGTTGAAAGAGACCTTTGAAATCATCCAATCCAACCTTTTACCCAGCAATGCCAGGTCACCACTAAACTACATCCCTAAGCACTGGGTCTACACATTGTTTAAGTGTCTCCAGGGGTGGTGACTCTACAACTCTCCATTGTAGGGTACTAGTGAAATAGTACTACCGTGCTCTAGTCCCAGTATAAGTTGTTTCAGTGTTAATTTTGTGACTCATCCAGCAGCTTTTGTTGTGTGCTGCACATTGGCAAAGCCAGCAGGATGAGGGGAGCTGGGCCTGTGTGTGCATGGTCAGGCTGATTTACATTCTTTGCATAGACCATACCTTAAAGTATACTGTTTGTAATTGCATCACTTAGTGGTACTAAATGGTCCCTCACATACAAAGAGATGTTTTTCCAAGGCGGTATTGACTTTTTATTACCCTCTATGAGCCCTTTGCCTGTTACTTGTCATAAGAACATCTCCAGTTTGTTTTGAGGCTTGTTTAAAAATCTGTCTATTGATTGGAGATAAACTCAAAACGTTTTCCCTTTCTCCTCATTTGGGCTGTTTCTCACACTATTTCAATATCTTTTTACTTCCATGAAGAAAAAGCTTAAGTTTTAACATCTGGCATAAAAATAGTTCCAGGTAGCTCTTGAGCAAAACAACACACCAGGGTGTTACAGTGGATGACATTTCTGTGGATGCAGTTCTGCTCTCCTAGTCTCAGAAAAGATGCAGTAGCATTAAGTAAAGGATGGAACAGAGTTTGGGCACAAAAGGATTAAGTTCTTGAACTTGAAAAGGAGGAAATGCGGGAGGGGTTTGATAATGTTAGGAATGATCATGAGAAGAGAGAACATAAGCACTGTGCTCTTGTGGAAGATCTTGTATCATGGAGAAGGAACAATTTGTCCTTAAAGAGGTTCTAAATATGAAAGAATTATTTGGTTTAAAAGGAGGAATTACTCAGAAGAAATTAGTGAAATACATAAACCTGTGAAGATTAGAGAAGGCGAAAAAGGAATAAATATTTGCTATCAAGAGCAAGGGGATATCCAGTGAACTGATTGAGCTGAAGCTTTATGATAAATGAAGGGAAGTACTTCTGCATGATGTGGATAATTAAATTGCAGGATTCATTGCTGCAGAGTGTTGTGGAGGCTTAAAGTCTGAACAGGTTCAAAAGCAATTAGACAAATTCATGATGGATACTTCCAACCAGGGCTATTAAGTACTATGATGGGAATTGGGAATCCCTGAACGATGATTTATGAGACGATAAAAGGTTGCTGGAGGGTTTGGCAGAAGGAAGGGGAGCATTGCTCTATGAAATAAAGTGGCGTATATTTCCTAAGCATACATTGCCAACCACTACCAGAGATGGAAGTAGTGGGGAAGAGTGATGACTCTGCCCTACATCTCACTTGACACTGTATTGATATCTTAAATACATGGTTTCTCCAAGCCTTCTCTGTTCTGAAGAGCTGAATCACAGCTCTCTCAGCCACTCTTCACAGGACAGATGCTTCAATCCTTTCATTTTCTTAGTGGCCCTTCACAGGATTATCTCCAGAACTGGACCAAATATTGTAGATGTGGCTCTACCAGTGCTGAGCAGGGGCAGTTAATATTGTGTTTTGAGGGCTTGGATCGTAGCAAAGCACAGGGTGTGTTAAGCAGTGGGTAAGACTCAAGCAGCTTTTATTTTTCCTTCTACTGAGTGTGATTTAGAATTTAGCAGAATACATGCTCCTGCATTGCTGTTTGAATGTTAGGTGCTGTCAGAAACACTTAGACAATCTGAATTTCACTTGATATTCTGAAGCTGTCGTTTCAGGAGCATCTGTGTACTCACTGATAATCTACAGTATATGCAGAAGTCCTTTATCTTGTTTTACCATGCAGAACTACCCACGTGTTTACAAACATCGCACTAGTTACAGATACAATAAGGTTGGAAAACAAAAGTAGTATTTTCAGGTATGAGATTAAACTGGGGTCTAATAGCTTTTCTCTTCCAAAATAAGATGCTGTTTTTCCTCCTGTAAAAGAAGCATAAGCCACGTCCAACGTGATCCTGTAAGCTGCTTCTGTCATATCGCAAAGGATTATTCATTGTGCCGGACCAATTAACGCTTTGCCACCTTCCAGCAGAAAAGCTCCTGTGCAAAGAGGAACGTTTTGACTAAATCTGTTTGAGAAATGAATTGCATGCTTGTAATTGTTTTTAGTTCTTTAAAGTGTCTAACAGCGTTTTTGACATTTGGAAATATCACGAGTCCATCATTTCTATAATACTGCGACTTGGTGAGGAAGGCTCTGGGACATTTTCCCCCCTGGTATTTTATGATGTTTTTTTTTCCTCATTCATCCTGTGAATATTTTAATATTTCTGGGAAAAGGGGGGGAAAAAACAACTTAAAAGAAAACAAAAACAACTTAAAAGAAGTGACTCAGATTTGAGAGCTTCCAAGTCATAAGAAATTGGAGTCTAAGCCAGTCTGCTAGGCAGACCATATCTGTTAGTTTTACACTACTGTTTTATTATTAGCTCCTAGTGTTTGCTACAGTGAGAACCAAACTGCAGTATGAAATTGTAAACAGAAAACAACTCAACCGCAGCAACTGCTCAACACTTGGCCGTGGTTTTACAGAAACTCATAGTGTAGACTCTTCTGACTAATGCTATCTTTCTTGCTTCTCAGCATTTACTGGTGGAAGGTAAAGATGCCACAGGAGAAAAACTGATCAATTCAACAGATTTGGTGACTTCTACAAAGTCTCTTTTTCTCCTTTCACATAGGCTCTCTTTGCTAAGACAAATTGATCTGTTCTCTTTCTGACAGGAGTTTTGAGGCTGGTCATGCTGTGGTTGTCCTGTCCTTTTTGATTACTTCTTGCAGAATGATGAACTCTTGACACAGAATCAAGACGTGGCAAATATATATGTAAGACTTAGAGTGGCAGGAGAACTGAGCATGTACTAAACAGGGTTGTGTGCCAAGTGATCAACTAGAACTATAGAGTCATAGAATCATAGAATGTTCCAGGCTGGAAGGGACATCCAGAGGTCATCTAGTCCAACCTCTCCAAGCAAGCAGGGTCATCTCTACCTAGGTCAGGTTGCTCAGAGCCTCATCAAGCCTGATCTTAAATTATTCCAGGGATAGAGCCACCTTCACCACCTTCCAGGCAGCCCATTCCAGCCATCAGCCACCCTCACACTGAAGAATGTTTTTCTAGTCTTTAGCCTAAGTCTCTCCTTTCCCAGCTTGAACCCGTTGCTGCTTGTCTTATCATTACAAACCCTTCTGAATAGACCTTCCCCTGCCCTGAGCAGAGGAATCCTTCCCTTTCACCTTCAGGTACTGGAAGGTCAAAAGTAGGTCCTCCAAGAGCCTTCTCTTCTTCAGGCTGAACACCTACAGCTCTCTCAGCCTGTCCTCACATAAGAGATGCTCCATGGCCCCGATCATATTGGTGGGTTGGAAGTGACCTCTAAAGGTCATCCAATCTAACCCTCATAGTCAAGATATATAAAAACATTTCTACTGACACTTTTTTTTCTCAGCTTCCTTCTTCAAGAAAAAGGGATTTTCTGAGCACTTGTAACCCCTGTTCTAGCTGAACAGTGACTTCTGTGAGACATTATTGTCATTGCCTTTTGCTGTACAAGAACAGAGAGTTATTAAATGTCAGTGGCTGACACATTCTATATAAACATAGTAAGGGAGTTTTCCCCCATGAATTAATGAAATGATGAAGCTTTTTACCAGAGGATGTTTCTTTATGCTTAAGTCTTCACGTGTTGGAAAAGACAGTCTATGGAACAAACATCTGCTGAGGTTATTAAACACAAAGATACCATCTCTGGCTTAGGAAATCCCTGAGCTGAAATATCCACTGAAACAGGAAGGACATGCTTAGGATAAAGTGTTACAGGTTTAGCCTATTTTTATACTCTCTTTTAGGTCTCTATTACTTGACACTGCCAGAAATAGCACAGCAGATTAAAAACCTTTGGTCTTACGCAGCATCTTCCATTGGTTCAGGAATTGTCACGTTAGATTTCAGAATCAGTCAGCAATTACCTGATTTGTTTTAGCAAAACGTTGCATGTGGAACATTTCCAGCCATCAATCATAGAATCATTAACGTTGGTAAAGACCTCCAAGATCATCAAAGAGAACTTGCCCATCATTAACCCATGCTGGCTGTCCCTGATGCCCTGGCTGTCCTGCACTTGCTGTGTTAGTGCACTCAGGATGAACCACTCTGTGATCTTCCCAGTACCAAGATCAGGCTGAACGGGCAGTAGTTGCCTTGGACCATCCTTGTTCCTCTTCACCTGGGCACATGTCCCACAGATGAGCTCTGAGCCTCCTTTCTGCACCAGTGCCACAGCTGGGTACCCCGTGATGCCTGGGTGGCTGCGTGTCTCCCCTGTCTGGGTAGATGAGACAGTTGTGGTGGGCAGCTCATGAAAAGGCCAAGGTCTTCTGTCAGATGAAAACCGTTGTTCCTGGGTAGAGCAGCTACAGCGGGCAGAGCCTGCAGAACCTTTACAGTGGGGCCTGCCCTCCAGACTGCTGGACATGCTGACAGGACACAACGTGTTTGCTGTGCTGGTGGGCAGCTGATGCAGGACCTGCTGTAGCAGGGGGGCTTTGGATTGGATGATCTTTCGTGCTTCCTTCCCATCCCTTATGATTCTATGAATATGAAAACAGCTTTCCAATAGGGGACACACAGGCTGAAATTCATTTGTCAGTTACTGTGTTTGAACCTAAACAATTCAACCATGGCAGTAATTAAATAGTCAATAGTCTTTGCCAAGACAGGCAGTAGTTCTAATAAATAGATCATGGATACAAAATGGTTTGATTCAAACATTTTTCATGCAGTTTTTCTCAAGCTGAACGTTATTTTACCTTCCAACTACTCTACCTTAATTCTTTTTTTCTAATGAAATTACTTGTAAATCCAAATTGTACCAAGTTTAGAGGCAATTTATAAAACAGCTCCTATTTTCATGTGGATAAACTAGACCTCAAACAAACAAACAAGAGAAAACAAATTCAAAGTAAACCTTTTCAATTCTTAGTTTGGTCATAACATTTCTACATCTTCTTGTCGCTTGAATTTCAGGAAATGCTTATTTATGAAAGCTTATGCATACTGGGAAAGCTGATTCCCACCTTGATGCAAACAGAGAGAGTGGAGGTACGAAAATAAGACCAGCCTCAAAAATACCCTGCGAACCTCAGCTCTCAGGAGGGAGGTCTGTGATGGGGCTGTGGAGGGAACAGGTACATTGTGAAGGGGTGTCACAGCCACTGCTAGAATGATATTTCTGAGTGGTTTTGGAATGTATGGAGTCAGGGTCTCTCTTGTCAAAGATCACAGCAGTTATCAGGCAGATTGATATGGACTGCTGTCTCTGTGTATTGGAGTAAATTTCCTACAGTTCCACAGTGTCGCTAGGATTTCCTAGGTAATAAATTGGTACAAGCCTTAAAACTTGGACTAATTTGACTTAATGCTGTTTATCTAATATGCCCTGAGCTCTTTAGGGTGACATCTATTTAAACCAAGGCATTTTTCTTTGAACCAGGTAGTAAAATTGAGTGGCAGTCAAACCTATTGGGTCAGGTGCAAACTCTATCTCTCAGATGCTGTTTAGACTCTCATTCTTGTGTATTGTGGCAGACAATTAAAGGGAATGACTGCTTAATTATAGAGTTGTCCTTGACAACAGTAAGAACAAATTTGGTTTGGGTTGTATCTAGTGGAGTCTGTATCATTCCCTGCCAGCAAAGCATACTTCGATGGTCTGATAAAACAGCTTTCGTTCACCCTATGCTCAATTTAATCAATAGGAGCTGCTTTTCTCTGCAGATTGTTGGTCATGGTAATTCAGCCTCTGGAAATACCATCACCAAGTGCCTTTGAGGTAGAATAAATAGTAAGTTTTGGTTAAATATGTACAAGTCCATCCAAGTCTCTTGAATTTTCCCATTACATCTTTATTTTCCCATTACATTTCTAGAGAAGTATACTTTTTAAATAATATTGATTTTAGCCAGTTTTATCCATCTCTGTTTAGCTGCATATAATGAATCTCTCTTTGTAAGCATTTGGTTTCAATCACATTTGTTTTTAGAATGAACTATGTCATCTCTCCTACATCTTAGGGAGAACTGGAGACAGCCTGTTACGCAAATCCTGTCTGGATGTGCTCCTGTGCAACCTGTTCTAGGTGAACCTGCTTTAGCATGGGTGCTAAGCTAGATAATTGCCAGTGGTCCTTTCCAAGCCCTAGCATTCTGTGCTTTTGTGAAAGGTCCTCTAGACCCAAACCCCAGAGTTCAGTAACTCTGACTCCCCTGTACCTTCTGTCACCCCAGCGCCCATCTCATTCAGCTATGGGCCCGCTGATGCCAAATTTCACCTTCAGATTATATATCAGCGTTGCTCCCGGGTTCTGTGAGATAAAAGACTTCCTAGAGAGAAATTGGGATAAAGCAAGATTAATTGCTTTGCCTAGGGCCACTGTTGCGCTCAGTCATGTAGTCCAAAACTAAAGCTCTGCAGCAGATAGGGCTGAACTGCTTTGTATAGATAGTCTATCCATCTAATTATTAAAGGTCATCCCTTCGATATATTTTCTCATTATCTAAAGTAAATGATTAAAATTCAGGCTGCAGGCTTGTTGTTTTTCTGTTTGTTGTTCTGGGGTGGTTTTTAAGTATAAGATTGTCACACCGATACCTGTGACGGTCAAGCTCCAGTGTCCAGTTGTGGCTTTTGAGTTTGCTTGTTTGCTCTCAGAATTTTCTCAGCCGTGAACTTTTTT
>VZRI01007233.1:0-110779 GCA_013397515.1 Upupa epops
CAAGCGAGCAACGATACTGAAGCAGCAAAGGAGGAACTTGGCTTTGAGGACAAGGCAACCAGCAATATGAAGAGTGTAGATAATGGATTTTCTCCTCTATTTGCAGATGTTTGGGTCTGGCTTTTAGCAAAGGTAAAAACCTAGGATTGTTCCTCTATTGCCCTCCAGCCCCAGAGCCAAGGCAGTGCTTTTCAGCAGCCTGAGGAAGGGGCTGCTGGGGTTGGCAATGAAGTAATCACGTACTGGGCGTATGAAGGGGAGACTGTGCAAACACAGTGACAGACTTGAAAAGATGTGTTTAAATGGCAATCAGGTCTGCAGGAGGGAATTAATTTCAGCTATTTTCAGAAACCTGTTTTGTGAGTGTTTATGTCTGAGCTAGCCCCTTTAGAGTCAGGGGGTGCCTACAAATAGGCAAGAGCTCACTCGAAGACATGAGTCATCTGACCCATTTTATATGTCTGCTTCAGGATGGGAGACAAAGTCAGAAGAGTGTGTTTTCCTCTGTTGTCCCATAACAGCATTTAAACAGCAAGGTCAGATGCAGACAACTGCATTAAACCAGTAGAATCCCATGGGAGTGACAGAGACAAGAGCAAGTGGAGGAAAATAACCAGTAACCCTGGCACTATTGGTCAAAAAAGTCTCTGTGGGCTCATGTTTAGCTTTGCCACAAAGTTCTACCCAGCTCAAGTAAGTCAGCGGAGGTTTCTGTTTTGCCCAGTCTCTGTCAGATGTTCGCACATGCTAAAGCTGTCAGTGCATCCACGTGCACTGGGTTTCATCTCACAGATTGCACTGGACACTCAATATTCCAATCTCCATTTGGCTCAAAATTCCCTCTCTGGACCTCAGTCTAAATAAATGCATCATTTTTGGGATATGTTCCTAGCTAGGAAAGGCTGGGAATCTGTAGTCTGAGAATGAACTGAAAAGTGCTCTGTCAGCACTATTTCACAGAATAGTTTGGGTTGAGAAGGACCTTTACTGTTTATCTACTGCAACCCCCCTGCAGTGAGCAGGGACTTCTTCAGCGTGGTCAGGTTGCTCAGAGCCTTCTTCTGGGTATCTGAAACATGTCTTCTGGGTATCTAGTCTAAATCTCCCCTCATTTAGTTTAAAACCATCACGCCTCATGCTATGGCAGCAGGCCTTGCCAAAAAGTCTGTCCTCATCCTTCTTATCACCCCGCTCTGAGTACTGAAAGGTCTCCCCAGAGCTTTCTTCTCCAGGCTGAACAACCCCAACTGTCTCAGTCTAGCCTCATGGCAGAGGTGTTCCAACTCTCTGATCATTTTTGTGGCCTTCTGTGAATCCTCCTCAACAAGTTAATGTTCTTCTCCTGCTGAAGACTCCAGCACTGGACACAGCACTCCAGGTGGCAGGACCACCTCCCTGGACCTGCTGGCCACGCTGCTTTTGGTGCAGCCCAGGATGTGACTTGCCTTCTGGACTGCAAAAGCAGATTATTGGCTCACGATCAGTCTTTCATCCACCAGTACCCCCAAGTTCTTGGTCCGCAGAGCTGCTCTCAGTGATAACCCCCTGTCTGTATTGATACTGAGGATTGCCCTGACCCAGATGCAGGACCTTAGACTCAGCCTCATGCTGAACCTCATGAGGTTCACATATGCTTGAGATCAAGGGGTGGAAAATGAGATATCAATATTTATGCTAGCTTGAATGTGCCTGAATAGTGCAGTCACCCTTCGAGGGTGTAAGAGACAATGTGTCTTAATTAATCACTGGCCTAACATAATAATCAGGACTCCTTTAACCTTACTCTGAATCTTCCAACCTCACTACAAGCATGGCTTGCTGACGGAGGGGAAAATGTTTTGTTTCCAATGATTTTCCCTATGTTTAACTCTCAGTCATGTATTAGCTCTGCAGGTAATTGGTGCAATCACAATCACTTAGGCAATTAAGCTAAAGAGATGTGGTGATGTGTGTGTAATTTTGATGACAGCTGTGAAAACCTTGCCTGAACTCTGTGTAACTGTTGTAACACAGACCCAGTGCAGAGACTTGAAATTCACGGCCATTACCAGAGTCGTGTTGGGCTGAATAAAAAGTGATGAATCCCTGCTATAAAATATGTTCCTACAGGATCGGTTTGAAAATCAAATCGGAACATTTTGAGTTACAGAGCTAAATGAAAATGATTCCGATCACGTTCGATTAGCAGGCTCAGGCGTAAGGCAAATTTGGTTGTATTGCAAATTGTCTCAGAATGACAGACAGATTGCTACTAGAACAGGATTTTAGATTCAACTCTGCAAATCTGGTTCTAATGCTGAGAACAGGTTCTGGAAGGTCAGCCCTACGAGGAGAGGTTGATGGAGCTGGGTCTGTTTAGCCTGGAGAAGAGGAGGCTCAGGGGTGACCTTATTGCTGTCTATAACTACCTAAAAGGAGGTTATGGTCAGGCAAGGGTTGGTCTTTTCTCCCTGGACACTGGAGACAGGACAAGGGGTCACAGTCTTAAGCTCCATCGGGGGAGGTTTAGACTTGACATTAGGAGAAGGTTTTTCACTGAAAGAGTGATCAGATTTTGGAACGGGCTGCCCATGGAGGTGGTTGGGTCACTGTCTCTGGAGGTGTTCAAGGTTAGGCTGGATGAAGTGCTGAGTGGCATGAGCTAGATGGCAGATGTTAGGTTTACTTGGTTGGTTTTAGGTTGGACTGGATGATCATTAAGGTCTTTTCCAGCCTCAGCATTACTGTGATACTGTTAATCAACTAACAGAGTTACGGTCTTTGTAGTAACATGGCCAGTGTGATGCAGCAGCAGATGTGTGGCAGCCCAGCCCCTTTTAGCTCAGGCCAGCATCTGACCTGCCTCAAAAGCACTTATTCATTTTTTGGTTCACTGTTCACAGCATCCTGTTTGCTAAGGAGTGGTTGAAGAGTTTTCTCTCGAGACCAACTAGGAGGACTTTCAATGATATTATCATTTTGGAATAAAAGGTGTATGACTTCAGTTGAGAAGCTGAACCCTAAGACATTAACCCCTAAGACATTAAGACTCATATTTGTAATCGATACACTTTTCCTACATAAATATGAATGCATCAGAATATCTCCTAGAAAAAAGCACAGAGAATTTGTAACCCCTCTACTAATCACTGTGCAGGGCACAGCCTTTACAGGTTTTAATTTAAAACCCCCTTTGATATCACTTTGTGTAGTTGTACCCCTCGTTTGGAATGGTTCTAGGAATGATCAAGTAGTACCGATTTCGACTCTAGTTACTTTTCACTAAATACTCGCTGTGAGAAGCAAAACTTAGAGAAAAACAGTTAAAACAATTGCCAGAGACCCACGAAAAAAATGCAGAACACCTCAGTCTGGACTGGCCTGTTTTTATAGGGACGAATACGAACATCTACAACACGAGGCACTTCATACCCTCACGTTTTAATTTGTGCTGGCCAAGGTGTGAATTGCTGATTTCATAGAATTATAGCAGCATAGAATCATTAGCTTGGGAAAAAAACCCTTAAGGCCATTGAGTCCGACCGTTAACACAACACTGCCAAGTCCACGGTGTCCCTAAGTGCCACATCTACGTGACTTTTAAATACGCCCAGGAATGGTGACTCAGGTGCTTTCCTGGACAGCCTGTTCCAATGCTTGTCAACCTTGCAAGTGAAGAGTTTTCTTCTAATATCCAGTGTAAATGTCCCCAGGCATAACTTGAGGCCATTTCCTCTTGTCCTATCGCTTGTTACTATGGAGAAGAGACCCACCCCTGCCTTGATACCACCAAAAGGATTTAGGCTGGATGCTGCTGGGGTGAGAATGTGTCTTGCCCAGATGGAAACTACTCCAGCTGAGAATGCCTGCCGTGGTCAGTTATTACCCCAGCAGTATTTTCTTTCCAAGTTTCCTAGTCCCAAATACCTTTCTTGCACCTAAAAACATAGATTTTGTTTCAAGCTATTGCACAGTCAGTAAAAACCCAGCAACCTGGCCTGTCCTACGATGAAATGTGTACACTAGCTTTTGTTGCTTGCTGCAACTGGGCTCCCCTGTGAAGTCTCCTGTTTGGGACAGTTCATCAGGCGCAGGATGTGCTTGATCATCAGCCTACATTCTCCTCTGGGCTTTCACCCCAGGCTCACTCTGAAATAAACACACCTGGAGGAGATCTGACTCATTCAAACTTGGGAAAGTTAAAGCCATTGACTCATTCCTGATTGTCAAGTCAGTCTGGGGGAAGAGCATCTTAGTTTTCAAACATAAATTCTCCTTTCCCTCTCAGCAGAGGACACAGTTAAAAACAAAGCAGCTCAGAACTGGATCTTGGCAGGTCAAGAACGCCTACTGTTGTGACTCTGGCAATTGCTTTCCAAGGCAACTTTTGCAATAGAAGAGAATGCAAACTAATTTACCATTTCTGAATCACATAAGATTAGCTGTTTTACTAAAACAAACCAGTGTTTATTCAGAGCTCAACTGTTAGGCACTACATCAAGACCGGTACATGTGAGGTATAATACCAGTGATTACCTGAGCGTATGCGGGTGCTTAGCACAAGTGCTGAGCGACTGGTGGAAAACCTGATTTGCTAAGCAAATGGCTTGAAAAGATTAAACATCTGGGTGACTTAGTAAGCAATTCATCATTTTAATTACCTTTCCTTAATTTTCCAGTCATTTCTTTAAGGATTTATTGTTTTGGTTTTCAACGCTTCCAGAAAAACAGCGACATGGGTTAATTTTTTGGGTATAACTAGCAATTACCCATACTGTGTCATCTGCCTCTTGGCTGTACAGCCACATGAAGTCTCTGATTCCAACCCACTGAGGATGCTGGGTTGGGACCTCCATTTATAGGGAGGCAGTGACATTCAGTGGCGGCGCCTAAGGCTCTTGACGGTCTGTCTTACCTGTTTTTGAGGACTTCACTACACATTAGGTACTTTTTGACACTATTTCTTAGCCCTTCATAGAGGCAGGTGGAAACCCAAGTAAAAAGTGTGACCTTGTAAAGGCGATGCCTTTTGGAGCTGTGACTACAACTGTGGAGGAATTTTACTCTTACAAGATTATCAGCAAACTGCTTCCTCCCTGCTGAAATAAAATTCTCATCGTCAAACCAGGTAATCCTGACTTTCACAGGCTACCCAGAGCCATTTATAGCTTTCTATTCAGCATGTGGTCACAGATCTGAATTCCAAGCCATTTGCTCCAACCGTTTTCTTAACGTTGATAAATAATAGCAAGGAGAGGAAAAAAAACTAAAAGAAACAAACAGAACAAGCAACGCAAAGTAAAAGGACTCTAATGAAAGCAGTAACTTACTGTAGCTACTTTCACTATCGCTGGCATTAGAAGAAACATGTTCTGCAAGAACAGTATAGCAAATTAAAGAACACGACCAAGCACCACAAAGCTGCAGAAATGTAAACAACTGCCAGAGTCATGCAAAGGCTGGTGTGCAGGAGGAAAGAAAGATTATGCAGTGACATCGCCTGAAAACTCTTAGATAATGAACGCAGGTAAAATGAAAGCTTTTTCTCTTGTGTTTCAGAAAGAGTCTGTGCCAATCAGCTAGCGGTATGCATTACGGCAAAGCCGTGTCTCTTGATGAGATACTGAGTGCCATTTCAGATAGCTAAATTTTAAGTGTGCTGTGGTCCCTTTGCATCCCAGTGGACATCCTGACCAATGTCATGACACCTAAGTATTCTGCTCATATGATTCTGCACCCTTAATGTGCTAGAAATATTGCTGCTGAACCTGTAACCTGTGTCCACTTTAATCACTACACTACCCCAAAGGGTTAAAAATTAACACAGAAATGGTTTTTATACACCATGCTGTCACTGTACCTATTTTACCCTGTCTGAAAAAAAAAGGGCAAAGCCTGTGATTTGGGTCTTTATTTTCTTGCTTGAGAGTGGTTCCGGGCCCCTCGGTTCAAGAAGGACACAGAGCTGCTAGAGGGTGTCCAGCGTAGAGCAATGAAGATGATGAAGGAAGTAGAACAGCTCCCTTATGAGGAAAGGTTGGGGCAGCTGGGTCTCTTGAGCTTGGAGAAGAGGTGGCTGAGGGGTATCAGCAGGAACTTCTTCCCAGGGAGGGTATCGGAGCACTGGAACAGGCTGCCCAGGGGGGTTGTGGAGTCTCCTTCTCTGGAGATGTTCCAGACCCGCCTGGATGTGCTCCTGTGTGACTTGGTCTAAGTCACGCTGCTGTGGCAGGGGGATTGGACTAGGGTCCCTTTTGATCCTATGATACTGTCAGAATTTGAGGGAAAAAACCCCCCAACCTGAGCTACATGATTTCTTACTGAATTTCTGCACTGTGCCCTGTTTTGATGAGTAAGAGCAAATCTGGTGCCCTATTTCTGTTATCATATTACTTACAGAAAGGTACTGTCTGTACCATGGGAAGTGCCTGTTGGTGAACTATAGTCAGCAGGCAGTTTATAGTCTGTCAGACCATGCTATATGGTCTCCAGGAGGTTTGCAGAACCACATGAAATGGAATTTTTAATGGCATCTCTGGTAGTAATGTTGATGACTTTGCACCTGAGGGATTATTTACCAGGTGAAAGTTTCAGAAGGCAGTGGTACAGTGGCTATACAGTGAGGAACCACCCTGGGTTAATGAGAATAAGAAGCAGTGGTTAAAGGGACAATGGGTACAAACACCAGGAGGCAAACCCAGTCCAATAGTTGTTGTAAAACCAGACTAGGCTGTGGGTAACCCACTATACCCACTGCCTCCAAACATTCACAGTGAACGAGTGAACTCATAAAAACCAAGATCCCCTGGGATAAACCCAGAATAGACCGTGCATGGATGTCACGGAGGATGACTATAGGAACAGGGTCAAGACTACCCCTTCTCTGCAAGGTGCTGTTTCCCCCATGCACCAGACTTGTGGTTCATGGAGTGGGACTGGCAAGGTTACTAGGGCAACAGGAGCGAGATGAAAAGATATCTGATAAAAATAATGAGAAACTTTTGATTTTGGGATTTAGCAAGGAGCTTAAAAAATTAGCTTACATCTTGAAGAAAACAGTAGACTGAGTTTTAGACATTTCATATCAAGGTAACGAGGGATGCCTCAGATTAATATGCTTTACAGGACCCGGAGGAACTTGAACAAGAACAAATATCCTACACGGTAAGAACTGTCACTAGAAGGGATATTTGGGTTGAATATTAGTGAAATTTGGATGGGTGGGAATAGCTAGATATTGACAGCTAGGTGCCATATAAATAAACTAGAGCCTGTAGAGTACCTCTGTGCTACTCGTCTGGTAGCTAATTGCAGAGTTCGGTTACCTCTTTTCATACGGTTGGTCGTTATGGAGGTTTGTCTTCGTAAGGACAGCTATTCAGGGGGGTTATCAGATCAGAAGTATTCTACTTCTCTTTAGGCAGGAAAGGATCTGCATTTGCTGCTAATGAACTGCTAGAACACCTTTACCTACAGTAGCAGAATGGTTAATATTCAGGTGACAGCACCATTTGCTGTCTGTCCCTGACAAATCTAGTCTTGCCGAACTATTCTTCATACAAGAGATGAAGCTTTCATCTTTGTGAGCTACTGTACGGCTTGAAGTTCAACCATTAAAACATCCCTTCAACAAATCAGTCAGTAACAAAAAAGCTGTGGAACCGTGTGCATGGTTGTGCATTCCTGCAATTAAAAAGCACGTACAAACCGGTAGGCGATGCAGTGTTAGCATTCACACGCGTTTTGCTCCAATTATTTGGTGCTTGAGAAAAAGGATAGGAACTGAGGGAGAAGCAGCCATACACATGCAAGTGACATTCTCTTAAAATGATCTGGAAACAGAATATAATGTAGCTGTTTATATAGAAATCATCTGCAAATATTTCACTCTATCCCGGCTTTTCTGGTCTAATTTTTGAGGAAGCAAAGCTGTTTCTGAACCATTATCTGCCCCGTTACGTGTTCTGCAATGTCAAGTGCTGAGACAGGTTTGCTGCATCAGAAAAAAAAATCGAGTAAGGTTTCATGATGAAGAATTGGTTGCTAATGGCAAACTGGGTCCGGAATTAGCTTTGGAGAAGGCATGGTCTTCTCTAGCCTGCAAATGATTTCTACCACTAACGAATAGTAATCTAAAACCCAGCAAAGTAACAAACACGCCCATGCAAAAAGCTGAAAATGCAGAAGCAACAGCATAAAGTGATGTTTTAGTGATCTCCTCAGGACGTGGTCAAGTTAACCATTTTAACTTTCCCTTTAGATGGAGTGGGAGGGATCGTCGCTGAACAGAGCAGTCTAGGCAGCAAAACGAGTTCTAGGTATGCTAGTCTACAGAACTGCCATGGTGGGGACAATAACGTACTGTCAGAAACAAAAGGTGTTATTACAAGAGAAGTGAAAGTGTCTGCTCGATACACTGGATGTTACTTGAAATCGTCATGCAAAACAAAACGGTTGAAACAGTTGTAATGCATTCACAGCTGGGTAACAAATAAGACTCTATCTTGTGCATGCTAGGAGTGGAGGGTCCTCAGAGAAGGAACAGAAGCCAAAACAAAACAAAACAAAGAAGAAAAAGATTTACAGTGACCATTCCTGGGAACTTACTCAGAGTCTTTGTTCCATAACCGTCGTCACCTAATCCGGGGATGTCCTGCACGGAAGTCCCCAGAGAGAGCAATGAGAAAGGAAGAACAGCCGCAGAAGAGGAAGGAAGAAGTCAGTGGAGTTGAAATGGATACTACCATGACTGACCATGTTGATTGAGCAATCTGGATCCCTGCTTTCTCTTTCTGAAACAACTTTAGACCCATATTCTATGGGAATGCAGCCAATGAAAGAGCAGTGACCGTGATACGTGGCTTTTGGAGCTGTGAGGAAGAAGGAACGACCAGAGAAACAAAGTTCCAGGCTCTATCCTCACCAGATAAATTTAGGAGACAATTGTTAAGGAAAATATAAATAGTGAGTAGTTGGGCTTGGAACTAGCACAGGTTTTCAATAGTGCCAGCTCTCTATATAATTTGAGCAAGCAGTAAATGCCCAGGGAGGTACACATCACAACATTCGATCTACTTTGAGCTGTTAGCATAGTTGCTTCATCGTTAAACTTTCAGAGTGAAGCTGCCCATGACAATCAGAGGCAAAAAGCAGATTACAGCATCCTTTTAAAAAGGTAATAATTTAGTTTAGCATTGTGAAAGACATCACATTTACATGATTTTGAGCCAGGTCTGGTGTGGGAATATTAAATCAGAGTCAAGATTTATTACAGGTGCCAGAACAACTTTGAGGAGCCACATTTTCTCTTCCAAAATTTAAGGTCACTCTTTTATTCTTCTGAAAAATGATGTTTCCAGGGATGGAAGGACCAGCTGGATCCAAACTGCAGTCACACATTGGTCACAGTAGTAATACCTCTCCTGCCTGCCTACGACAGATATTTGCCTACATGTGTGGGATATCATGCGTGTCGCCCATTTTTTGTGTGCTGCTGCATGTGACATCGTCTCCAAGAGTTTACTTACGTTCTGGATCACTTGTTTCCTGCTCACTCTGCTCCTTGCTCTTGTAGAATGGGAATTTTCGTGAAAAGATGAAGTTCTTTTTACGCTTGTCATTGAATGACTGTGAAGGAGAAAAGGCATGGGGCAAAAACAGGGACGTCTAATTGCTGTCACACTCATGCTGACAAAACAACTAGTTTGTAAAAGTGGAGAGAACTGTAGTGACTCAAATCAGTCCAAACCAAGTGGTTGCGAAGAATCAGAGGTGGGTGGGGTGAGGTCTGCAGGTTGAAGGTTGAAGGCAAAGCCCCTGGAGACTGGATCGATTTAATTACAGAGATCTCAAATCATAACCTCCAGCTTCTTATTTGGAAACTATTGTGTTTGGCTTGTTCAGATGAAGGGCTACAGATGGCTCAGCATGCTGGGAGATCAAGCCACTCATCTTTAATCATAGCAGACTGTGCACAGAATTAATTAACTGTCTGAAAGAGAATAGACTGTAAAGATGGAAGCAGAAACCTTAGGTTTGCTTGTAGCAGGTATCGGAATGCAGCTCGTGCCAATTAAAATCAACTGCTTTTCCCTGCTAACTGCTGCTCATTTAACTGTGATTTATTTTGCCTTTTAACCAACTATTCCTTCCCTCTGTTTTAATGCCTTTATGTGGACATAATTAAAAAAAATCACTTTCTTCTTTATCTTCTTGTGTATTTAATCATTAGGTTTTTTGGGATATGCCTTTACTGTTATGTTTCAGAGAGGGAATTCTGCTAACAAGCATTATTTCCTTCCCTGCTGTGCACCATCTTGTTTCGTAATTTTTCAGATGGGGAAATAATATGGGAGAAATTGGGGTTTCTTTGCACGATAAAACCTTTGACTCTAGACAGCCACAAGGGCTAATAGCACTGCGAGATGTAAAAGCAGGCTATGGCTACTCAGGGCATTTGTTTCTGACACTGAATGAGTAATTACAGTCCCTATACAGTCAGTTGAGAGACTGGCATCCCCAAAGGACACCTACACTGAGCTGCAGGCAGTGTTTATGTGATCTGTCTTCACCAGTGTCCTACACCGTTTCCTGTGGTGAAAACAGGCGATGCCCAGGAGCAGGAATTTGCTGGTGATCTCCTCCAAGAGAGCAGATGCTGATTTAACTCACTTAAAGAACCAATCTCATGCCTTTGTCATTGGCTCGAATGAAATAGGAATTGGCTCCAATTCTCAAATGGAATATATTTGGTGTCCCAGAACACATCAATTTAGTTGCATTTTGGAAGCAGAGGATCAAATGCAGTTGAGGAAATGTGTTTCTGAAAGGTGTGACGTTAGGTATTGAAATTCTCTGTTGAAATAGTTGTCTGCTTGTGTCACCAAAGTTTCATGCCACTTTTACATTTCAAGCATATTTAAAGTTCAGTAACTGAAAGGAAAATAAAAAAATGCACATGTAGAACAAATGATCCATGACAATCTCTCAGAGTATGTAAACATCCAATGTGAAATTAACGTGGAGGTCATGCGCAAATAAACCGGAGAGCATGCGATTTCAAAACGAAGCGAATACGAAATAGAAAGCCAGAGGAAAACCAAATGGCACGTGAAGGATTAATCTGTGCGTGAAAAGAGGACTGACATGCACGTGACATCACTTTAATGACCTCAAGGGTATAATTAAATTAAAACGTGTTTGCTGTGATCATTTCTTTTGTTTTTCCAAAGAAAGGGATGGAGCGTGTTAACATTTCCCATCGTGAAAACGTTGTCACGATTCGTCTGAATTTGACACAGTAATACCATAGGCGCCGAACATTCAAAAGGGAAAATAAAATAGATACACAAAGTAGCACCTCTAAAAACAGAAAGGGCTTTGAAAACGACAATCACTTCATTACCAAACGCCATTGCACTTTAGAATTCAAAAGGGTGTTATCAAATGCATAGATGAATGTTGTGTTTCACACGGGCTATAGGATAAATAACATTTATAGCTGTTTTTTCAATTCTTTTTCCGCAACAGTCTGGAATAAATACTTCAGAAATTCAATTTGCCCCAAGAAAAGCATATCTTTCTTCCACGCTTATGCATGATCTAACAGTCTGTTCCAAATTAAATGCATACTATTGTAAGAACTTTTCCCCCCCCTCCGTTTACAATTTCAAGTACTGGCTTGCCTTTTTAATAAAATATTATTCCACTTCAAATTGGTCGATTGAAATACTGCAGTGCACAGCAGGTGGCCATTCTGCCCGCATGCATCACTATATTTACATAAGAATAAAAGCCTTGTTCCTAAAATAAAGCCGTCTCTTCGTTTCTTCATGTCCACAAGCAATTATGCTTCTGCCTCTGATAATATTTCTATAAATTAATCACTGTGTATATTCTTGTTCCTAGCCACATACATGGTAGAGTCAGTGTTTAATGTAACAGACACTACAAAATATAAACCACTACAATGGGTCTGATCCGGCCAACTTCTAGAAATACTTAGTTGCTGGTGTTTACCGAATGCTTACTGTCTTGTGCATGAAGTGTATACTGCTCCACAAGAAATCAAAGACAGGAGCCTTGAATTATCCAGTCTAAATCTGATTAGGCTCAGGCTGATGGTCTCCAACTATAGGATAGGAAATGCTGCAAACACCTGGCAAAATGCTTCTTACAGACCTTACGACAGATTTCTGTACTGCATAGAGATAAGGGAGAGGGCAAGGATTGCAGAGGAGCACTCCTGCTCAACACAGCTACAGTTTTGTGTGATGTGCTGTGTTCACCGCAGGTTTTGTTCTGCTGGTGGAGGAATAGAGACCAACACTAGTATTTTCTTCTTTAAGAAAGGATGATGGCTGTGAGGAAGGGTGGTAGGATTAAACTCCAAAATTCACATGTGTGTTAGTGAGAGACTGTGCTTTTATAACATGGAGGTTTTCAGGCCTGTCCAATATTCTGGGGCCAGCTTTCCAGGGGCTCCCTATGCTGCTGGAGTGCCGAGAAACAGCCATCAGGTAGATGAGAGGAGGGTGTTTGCTTACATGTGACTGGAATTGAAATGACTGAATGGAGTTAAAAAGTGCCTATGAATGCATTCTTGTGTAAGTCATCACTTCTTTGCCATGGATAACATAAAGTCCTGTAAAGGCAACTTATTCGGTCATTCCAGTGGCAGTGAAAAACCTGTGTGTTAGTTTAATCTTGTACCCAACGTGCCGTGAGTTCACGCAGGCTACTGCTAACCACCTAGGAACTGGCGTGAGTAGGTACTTTGAATAGACAAGTGGTTCAAGTACTGTCTGGTCACCAAACTGTGAGGTCATTCTTCACATCTTTTGAACCAGGTTGAAAAGGTTTTGTTCCTCAGAAAAAAAGGGGACAAAAATCTTTCAGCAATGTTCTGGCTTCAAGTGTCGCTTGACACTGGTTAGGCATAGACTGTTCTTTGGAGAAGCCACCAGTATCTGGTCTTGTTTGACCAAGCATCCCCAGATGTCCCCAGTTATGTAAGCCTGGCTGACACACACAACCTTCCTGCGTTGTGACAGACATTCAGACACTGTGTTTTTCTTGGTGGGAAACACTCCCTCTGTTTATTTTTTGGTTCAACACGATGTTGATACCCTACATGCTTTTCCCTAGCTGCAGCAGCCGTGTTTATGTTACTCATCAACTAATAGGGCAGTGCTTTTCCAAAGGAAACTTCCAGGTGACATTGAATAAAACCATCCAATTGCAAAAAAGTTCCTTAGAGTGGAAATGCCATAAAGGACCAGGAACTTGATAGTTGTACTAGATTGCTACTGGCAACTATGTTTGAGATTCTTCCTTTCAGATTGTGTCCTCTGGGAAGTTTTTTGACTATATAGCTGGTCCAGCCCATGCTGTCTAGCGCGGGAGTGTTCTTGATGAGGTTGTTGTCTTTACATCTTGCAGAAGAGCCTAATAAGTTGGGGAGAGATTTATTTTGATGCTCTAAAAGCACTTACATCTTCTACAAGATATTAAACTCTAAACATATAGGGAATACTTAATTTTACTATTAACTATTGGGGATGGTTGAATGGAACCAGTGTTCAGGAGGAAATTCTTCACCGGGAGAGTAGGGAGAGCCTGGAATGGGTTTCCCAGGGAGGTGGCTGGGGCCCTGTCCCTGGAGGTGTTTAATGCCGGGCTGGATGAGGCTCTGGCCAGCCTGCTCTAGGGGGGGGTGTCCCTGCCCATGGCAGGGAGGTTGGAACTGGATGATCCTGTGGTCCCTTCCAACCCTGACTGATTCTATAACTTCTTCCCAGTGAGGATGATGGGGCACTGGAGGGGGCTGCCTGGGAGGTTTGTGGGATTTCCTTTTCTGGAGACGTTTGAAACCTGCCTGGACTTGGTCTGGGTGATCCTGCTGTGGCAGGGGGATTGGACTGGATGATTTTTCGATGTCCCTTCTGATCCCTGATGATTCTATGATTTACCAGCAGTTGTTCCTGCAATACTTCTCTGAATTGCCAACTGAACAACCGTAGGTACAGGACAGCCAAGGTCATTTACAAGCATCTGAAGGTTGTGCACAGAGAGGGTGGGAAGGATTAGTTCAAGCAGCAACACTGAAATTAATAGTGTGAAAGTAAGAAAGGGCCAAGCTCCTTGGCAGTGAAATCAATTTGGATGTAGAATAAACTGCCCCAAGGGAAGTGGAAAAGCCTAGATCATTTTTCACATTTAAAACAAATCTGCTAATCTTAAGTACTGTGGGGAATAACACTGCAGGGCTGGGAGAGAAGGGGGCGGTGAAGGGGAAAGAGTGAATAATAATCCTCTACCAGCTCTAAGGTTTGTGTTTCTGTGATGCCGTGCTCACAGATACAGCATCACAGAGTTGTGCTTGGGTCCAGCATGGGCTGTGACTTATCTGGGCACACTAGTCACACGGGCAGTATGGTCTTCCTCCTTTCAAGCCCAGCCAACATGGGTTCACAAAGGGCAAGTCCTGTTTAACCAACCTGACTGCCTTCCATGGCCAAGTGACCAACCCAGTGGATGAGGGAAAAGCAGTGGATGTTGTCCATCTGGACTTCAGTCAGGCATTGGACACCGTTTCCCACAGCACTCTGCTGGAGAAGCTGGCGGCTCANGGTAACCAGCAAGAGTAGGTGAGGTGATGGTGCTCCTGTACTCTGCACCCTTGAGACAGCCCCCCAGTGGGGCCAGAGAAGGGCAACGAAACTGGGGAGAGGACTGCAAAAAAGGTCCTATGAGGAGCAGCTGAGAGAACTGGGATTATTTAGTCTAGAGAACTGGAGGCTGAGAGGAGACCTTGTTGCTCTCTGCAACGGTAGAGGAGGTTGTAACAAGGCTGCTGCTGGCTTCCTCTCCCAAACTAATAATGAGGGGAAATGGCCTCAAGCCACATCAGGGGAACTTTAGACTGGATCTTAGGAAGCAGTTTTTTACTGAGAGAGTGGTTGGACACTGGAACAGACTGCCCAGGGAGGTGGTGGAGTCACCATCCCTGGAGGTGTTGAAAAGGCGAGTCTATGAGGCCATGGTCTAGGGGTTAGGGAGCTGCTGAGATGAGGGTTGGACTTGATGATCCTGGAGGTCCTTTCCAGCCATGAGGATTCTATGACTCAATTATTCTTTCTCAAGGCTCCCTCTGGAATTAGAAAGTGGATTTGTTGTTTGGCAATGTTGTCCCAAATCTGTTCCAAAAGTAGTAGGAGATTGTAGCATCTCCTTATAAATGTCTGTGCATGTGAGCCTGTCTTGGCATCCTTAGTGCAACGATGCTGGTGAAAGATCCTCAGAGACCAACAGTCCCATCGGTGTGTGTGCATGGCAACGTTTTGGGGCCATCTGATAACCAGCTCAGACCCACAGACACTCCTACAGTGCTCACTGCAGGACCTTTGTCAGCTTCATCTTCACTCCTCAGTTTTGATCAGTCCTTTTCTCACACCCTTAAATCTGACTCCCAGCTGACTGCTGGTGCCTCTGTGGATTTGCAAAGGAAATGGAGGGTTTTGGTGTATTCTACGCCAACTTTCAAGGTAATTTCATGAATAGCTACAGCTGGAGAAGGTGTCAGTTCTCTGTGCTCTTAACATCCCCCCACCTGCTCCTTTGTCACCACGTTTTGTGGAATGAAGTGCTGTGAACTTGAGTCACGCGAATGAAAACCACTGTACAAAACGGGCTGCTGCCTGGAAAGATGAAGACCTTTACCACTCTTATTTGGTGAAGCAGTAGTGAAAAAAGATTTGCAATACCTACAACGTTTCAGACTGTTCACGGAGAGAAAATGGAAGCAGACTTAGTTTTTGAACTGCCCTTTTGAAGGAAGAACCCTTGCTCCTACAGGTGACCGGTGGAGCAGGATGAATTGCAGCAAAGGTCTGGCTCAGGAGACAGTGAATCTTACCAGACTCATAGATTTTTGTTTTGTTTAAGATATTGATTGCCTTAGGTCTTATGCCTAATGTAATAAAAATCAAGCTATGGGCAAAGAAAAGCAAAACCAGTCTCTTTACACTGGTATGAAACTTGTGTAGGAGGTGCATTTCCTGTGTCTTCCCGTAATGCATCTCACACTAGCAGTCTCACAGATGGGATATGAAATGAGGTGGACTCTAGCTTTGACCTATGTTAGCGTTTTCTGTGTCTTATTAACTTCCCAAACGTGGCTGGTGAGTCACTCACGCAAAGATTCAACCAGTTCAGTTACCAGAGTGAGTCAGAAATAAGGGTAAAATAAACAGACTGGAGCAACTGGACGAGCGCTTTCACTTAACTCCAGTCTCATGGACTTGTCTGTAGAACCTTACTAGAAGAAAATACTCTGTTTCTAGTTCTTTCACTGGATCTGTTGCCAGTACTACACACTTCTCTTTTTCTAAGACATAATTATGCCATTGTCTAAACATACACGGAAATCTTCTACCGTTTAATGCAGGGTGTTAGACAACAAGCTCTGAAATATCAGCCACTGAGGTCCAACTCAGC
Source organism: Upupa epops (assembly GCA_013397515.1). NCBI lineage: Eukaryota > Metazoa > Chordata > Aves > Bucerotiformes > Upupidae > Upupa > Upupa epops. The sequence continues at coordinate 16,477 of VZRI01007233.1, forward strand.
CCAAACTTCTGCTGGAGCAGCTTGGAAGAAAAGCAGTTAACTCTTAGCTGTAAACTCTGGTGTTCTACCCGTGCTAGCAAATTTTCACTGTGTTAGATTTCATCTGTGACCAATCCAATCGTTATAACATCTTCCCAGTGAGGGTGATGGGGCACTGGAGGGGGCTGCCCGGGGGTTTGTGGAGTCTCCTTCTCTGGAGACATTTGAAACCCCGCCTGGACTTGGTCTGAGTGATCCTGCTTTGGCAGGGGGATTGGACTGGATGATCTTTCCAGGTCGCTTCCAATCTGTAATGTTCTGTTCTGTGATTCGGTCTGGTTTGTCCTGCTGTGGCAGGGGGATTGGACTGGCTGATCTTTCGAGGTCCCTTCTGATCCCTTGATCTACAGGATTTTTAAAAGAAAGCTTCAAGAGCAGATTTCTTTGCTTCAGCCAGGTAAAAGCATCACATTTGACCTGACAGTATTTTTCACAATGTCTAGAACTGTTCCTCCTCTTTAAGCTGTGCCAGTTCCCTCCCAGAGCAGACGCCACCACTGTTACCTAAATGAAAACTGAAGAGTCACTTGTTTTCCTTTACTTTGGGCTGTGACCTGGGCCCAACAGGCATTATCATTCAATAAATGCAGGTCTTTGTGGAGTGCTGCAAGGTACCCAGGAGCACTGAGACTCTGCATTGTTAAATCTTCCTGGCTGTGTGCTGTTTTAGCATCTGAATTTCATTTGATTACTTCAGCACATGAGTGAAGTGGATGCTGATGGCAGCAATATTTTGAGCGTACCTTGCAGAAACCCCAAGCAAAATGTGCTCTGCTCGAGGAGAACAGTCAGGGCAGCCTAATCAGATGGGCTGAGGTCAAAACAGATAGGCAGCTAGTGTCCGCTGCCTGGCACCAGCTCCAGCCATCATGGAATGTAAAGTCAAACTGTGGAGTATGTGAAAATGCTTGGAAGAGCAAGGCAAGCTGGACAAATGAGACACAGCTTTCCTTCTGGCACGGTGAGAAGTCTCCTCCAACATACATCTGCGATCTGATTCTTCCACAACACCCTGTGCTACCCCCATTTCTGAGACCTTGTAGCCTTTCCCAGAACTTAAGTCCAACAAAGAGAAAACCAGGAGCAAGATATCAACACAGTCAGAGGGAGATGAGCAATTACTCATCCTTATGCTGGACATTTTCACCTCAAAGTTCTGGAAAATAACTTCAGCCTCACTAATGCCCTCTGCCAATAAAAAGTCCTTGTGCAGACAATAGCTCTGCTCAGCAATTTAGTTTAATACTTCCACTAGCTTTTTTATTACTTGTTTTAAAAGTCTACCTATATGAATGAGTGGGGAGGAACTCCTGCGATGTGATTTCAGGTGACTTTTTTGACTGATTTACGTGACCCTGCTGTGGCAGGGGGATCTGACTGGATGATCTTTCCTTCTGATCCCCTAATGATTCTAAGATCCAGAAGAGACCTGCAGAGCAGGAGTCAGGCTCAGTGAACGCATGGAGTTTGTTAGAGACAACTGCTCTCTCGTTTGATGCCTAGGGCTGAAAACCCCATCATTTCCAACAGTGTAAGCTGGCTGGAAGCAGGTGAGGGGCTCTTGGTTTGTGTTCTTGGGTTTTCATTTGTTTTTTACAAATACTTGAGAAGCTGTCAAAATATGTCCTTTGCCTCGAGTCCTGACAGCTCCTGAATGGTGACATTTGAGGGAGAGGTGCCCTGAATATGAAGAGGGGTTTATTTCCCTCTCAGTATGGAATTTGCTCTCAGTCGAGGTTAGCTTTTTCCTTCCATGCCTCAGCGCAGTGCTGCTAAAATGACAATAAAGTGAGAGGATGGCCTTACGTTGCAGGCAGGGCTGTGGGACCTGGGAACAGAATCTGCTCATAAGAAAGACTATTAAATGCTAGCAAGCTGATGCCTGTCACAGCGAGTACGTTCAGAGGCATCTGGAGGGGCAGGCTGAGTGCGACGCAGGTGATATGACTGGAATATGAAGAGAACTGTGGGTGACAAGTTAACTGAATAGGAAAGGGGCTAATGCTTAGTGATAGAGCAATGTGGTGTGGGTCACAGCCCTGGACCTGCCCTGCTGAGGGACAGCAGAGATGCTGGGAGAGACTTTGGAGGGAGGGAGCAGTCCCTTTTCTTGGTAGATCGCTCCTCAATTAGGGGGGGTGAGGTGGGGGGAACCCATTAGGGTAGGCCCCCATTTGGCAACCATCACGGACTGAAGAGCCACTGTGCCCCCGATACACTTCTTCACAACTGAGAGATTGTGAGAGGCATGGCATTTATTTCCCTGGGAACTGAAATTGGCTATTTACCCACAGGACGATGTTCTGGGGTCATGTGCCATCAGGATGTGAAAAGAACAGGCTAACAGTACAAAATGACCAATCCTCCATAAAAAACGAACCATACCTCCATCTGTGCCTCAGGATAGAGCACCACGCCTCTGAGAACAGGCAAAGTCCATGAGTATTAGTGAAACAATGTGATGTTGAAAAAGGTCTTTCCAAGACCTACAATTTCTGTCACAAGACAGTAAAGAAAGAGTATTTGATCTGACAGGGAGAAAGCCAAAAAGATGCTGTTTTTGTCTTCAGAGAGCGGTTGTAATGACAACGGTTGAGAAAAAAAGGAGATTACTAGCTCATCTCTTCTCTCTGCAATATTTCCATCGTTTGACATTCTTCTGGATTTGGTAAAAACATCTGAAAAGCTTTGGTTTTGAAGATTAGAGAGGGAACAGATATTTCTGTTCAGCCCTGAACCTGTGGTAGGGAGGATCACCATTCAGTGTTCTGCTTCGGTAGATACACAACCCTGCCTGATTTCAACTTGAGATCCAGAGAAGGTTTCACTGCAGCTCCCTCATTTTATTTTATATTCTCTGTCCTTGCATCTGTCCTGATTTTGTAGACTTAATTTCACAAACCATGGATTGGACAAGTCCAATCAACTGAATTAAATGCGATATAAATATTCTAAGTCATATTTCACAAATTGCTGCTGAGCTCATCTTCTAGATGAGGTAGCACAACCAGGTTTGGCTTGAGAAAGATCTCTGGAGCCTTTGAAGAGATTGTGCTATAACGTTAACTGGCTGACGTGTTTGTCAGCTGTACTGCTGAGTGTTCTTAAGCCCTTCTTTAGTGACAGACAAGAATCACAGAATCATTAGAGACTGAAAGATCATCCAGTCCAATCCCCCTGCCACAGCAGGATCACCTAGACCAAGTCGCACAGGAACACAGCCAGGTGGGTTTGGAATGTCTCCAGAGAAGGAGACTCCACAACCCCCCTGAGCAGCCTGTTCCAGTGCTCCGGTATCATCCCTGGGAAGAAGTTCCTTCTTCTATTTAGATGGAACCTCCTCTGTTCCAGCTTGCACCCACTGCCCCTTGTCCTATCACCAGATGACCTTAAGGTCATCTCATGACAATCTATTCTCCCGATTTTATCTTTAGAGTAAATTAAGACAGTACCACAGCCCCACACAGTCATGTCTCATTAGGGATTGGAAGGGACAGACTCTCACTAGCCCATTTCTATCTGAGTTTAGCTTGATTTCAAAACAAAAGGACTCTCCTGGGTCTACTGCAGCCTTGTTTGTCTGGACCGAATGTCTTCCAGATTAAAAAATCTAACTTGTGCTCCTCTAGACATCTTACAGCACTTCCTTCTGGATGCTGAAAGACTGAAAGGAAACACTGTTCCTGACAACGTACATACCTGTACTCCAACACCTCATTTTACATGTTAATGTTGAAATCAATTACCAGTGACTCTTCCTTCCCTTTTTGATCTTTCACACCGAAGCCGACATTATCTTTTCACAAAAATCATTAAAACCGTGGGAGTGGATTTTTTTTTTCAACAGACAAAAGCAAATTTTAGCAAATATTAACAATAGAAAGCGCTCTCCCCACAGGGTACGAGGGTCTTGGGCTGTAATTAAGCAATTGCCTGAACACCAAAAAAAATCACTGACGTGAGAGGCTGGAAGATTAATGCTACAGTGGCGACAAAAATGGAAAAACAATTTGGGGAATCAAGAGGTAATTAAATTTTTGACAGACTCACTTGAATAAGGGCCATTAGTTATAGGAATGAATTATTCCCCCGAGGCTTTGATTATATACAGGAAGTAGGCATTTAACAAGTGATTTCATTGGCGCTATAAAGCTTTTTATCTCCCAGAGTCAACGGCAACATTAATTTATGGGGTGGCAGAGAGTGGCCATTTCAGAGGGAAAGAATGGACGTCTGGCTCCTGAAGAAATGCAGATGAATAATTCCTTTCACAATGCAGTCTGTAATATCATAGAATCATGGAATCATTAGGGATTGGAAGGGGCCTCAGAAATCATCCAGTCCAATCCCTCTGCCACAGCAGGATCATCCAGACCAAGTCACACAGGAACACAGCCAGGTGGGTCTGGAACATCTCCAGAGAAGGAGACTCCACAACCCCCTGGGCAGCCTGTTCCAATGCTCCATTACCCTCACTGTGAAGAAGTTCCTTCTGATATTGATATGGAACCTCCTCTGTTCCAGCTGGCACCCATTGCCCCTTGTCCTAAATATATTTCATATCTAGCTGCTTGTGTGTGCAAATGATGTGCAGAGTCTGACCTCTGATTCTGTGTACCTTATAATTCTAGGAAAACTGGTTTCAGGCATTGTTCTGCATGTGCCCTGAACCCAGGGACTGTTCCCTAGAGCAGAAACAGGGAAGGAAGGAAGCATTTGCAAGTCTGAAATACTGTTTTGCTGGCATGAGGAGTCTTGGGATGCACTGTGCTGGGAATTCATGGTCATATCATGAGGAATAACACTCTCTTAATCTGACTGAGTGAGTAGGCAGAATAAACTTGAATGAAGGAGGTATCGTTGTTCCAATTCCAGAGGGAAACTTGGGCAAGAGGTTAAGAATGAGAATTTCAAACTAGGCAGAGAACAACAGGTCTGGAAGGGAACTTCTGGACCACTTGGTTTTGTCTCTTGCTAGCACCTGTCTATCCCTGTGTTGTCTCTAAGTTTATTTTTTGGCCCTGCCCTGTGTTTTTTTCAGCTCAACAGCCCTTTTGCTGGTAGTTTCTGAGGCTCTGTCTCTTGGGTTGCTCACAAAAGGCCTCAGCTGTAAATCCCATGCATGCCAGCTGGACTGCTTTCAAGAACAGATCCCTGCACATGCAATGTCAAGTAGTCACTACTGCTACACAGGCAAGATGCACTTCAGTGGAAAAAGAACCACCTCAGCATCCAGGACTGGGCATTTCTCACACTCTAACTCTTGCCAGCCTGACTGCCATGTGAAGAATATTGACCATGAGCCTAGTGAGAACTGCTGACTACTGGGCACGCTGCAGTGATGCTGCAGAGCGTAACAGCAGGAATGCTGCTCTGTCCTGATGGAGTTGGTGGAAGGGAACTTGCATGGTTTGTGTTGGCTGGCCTGTGGTGCCCACTGTGAAACACATCTGTGTTCAATGTCTGTCACAACTGTTAAAGCAGAACATCTGAAACCCAACTTTTGCATTCAGGACTCTTTGCCTTTCAACATTTTTTGAGATTTAACGGCTTTTGAAGCCAGAGAATTTACATTTCTTTCACTAGTTCATTAAACAATTATCCATCTGCACTGGATTTTGAAGTCTTTTCTTCTCTATCCATCATTTAACTAAAAATCACAGCTATCACAGCTAGCTTTTATTTCTTAGCATCTTCCAATTAGGAGGCACTGTCAGACAGTGGAAGAGACTATTGAATTATTTTGAAGATTATGTGATAATATCCTCCTGTCTATAATCTTCTATACTCCAGGTCTCAGCTGCAACAACATAAACATTCCCTGTGTCACCAAAACGTCCTGCACTCTAAAACATATGTGATGACAAAGTGCAATTTCGAAACGTTTCACTCTCTACCTACCCCTTTTGCATCAATGACACCAGGCTTTGCGTTGAACTTCACCGTCTTCAAACGTGCACGCTCCTTTCTTTCAACTCTGGGGAAAACGCAAAGAAAGAAACACACGTTAATCATGGCAGTGTTGTGTGTGATGCGTTTGATGTCGGATCTCCTGGGACCACTGCTTGGTTGCTGTGCATAGAGTGAGCAATTAAAGCAATACATTGGAGATAGAGAGAGGTATCAGGTCACTGCCTCAGCCAAACAGCAGCTCTATGGCAAACACAGGACTGGATTTGAAGACCCTCACCTGTCCTGTATCAGCAGAACAGCACTGCTTCCCAGCACACATAGGAGTATGGTAAAACCACATTAAGGACAGATTTGCCCTCTTCAACTTAAGCTGAATAAAAATGAGTCAAGATTTAGGGTTATTCTACAGTCAGAGGAATGAAACAGGGACAGACCGAGAATAAGCTGTTCACCTCGGTGTTTTCAGATGTGCACTTTACGATGGAATAAATTTAATAGAACCACTTAGGTAGGAAAGAGCCTTCAGAACGAGTTCAGCTGTAAATAAATCGCCAAATCCACCACTAGAACACATCCCTAAGTGCCACATCCACACAGCTTCTCAGTATTTCCAGGGGTGGTGACTCAACCTCGTCTCCGGGATGCCCGTTCCCATGTGTAGCGATCCTTCCACTGAAGAACCCTCATTTTGTGTAGGCATTTTTTTGTCTTCCTAGAGGAGACTTTGTTCTCCAGCTTTTATAAATGAAGAATCCCACCATTTCTCAATTTATATTCAAAACCTGGTCATGAACTGCTCAAAAATACCTTAAATACCCGAGTGTCCAGTCCACACTCCCTCAGTTTGGCTATTTAAATATTTAGCACAGTATTGATTAGCTCTCCCCTAAACAAACTCCTCAAGAAACCCGGGTGGAGAGAGAGGAAGGTAAAGAAAGGAAGGAGCTATTCATGGCCTTACTTGACTAATATGGTCATTACTGTAAAAGTGACATTTACTACCTTTGCAAACTCATCTATGGAATCAGTCATCTGCCGGCCCAGGAAACAAATCCAACCATCTACCTGTAATTGAAACGGTAACTCTATTTGTCTAGGATTAGGAATTGCTCTAGGAAATCGAAGTTGAATCCTGCAAAGCTGGCTTATAAGAGCTCGAGACTGTATTTTTATTAGGCAATAAATAACGGGGGGAAAAGTGAGGAGTCTTATATCCTCAAACTGGTCCACATATGCCTCCTTTTCTAACATTCACAGTGTCCAACAAATGACATGAGAACACATTCCTGCAAATCACTTGATTCCTGGGTCTGGAGAGTAAGAGTACCTAGTTTCTGATTGTTTTTTTTCTAAATACAAACTCTTGTCTTTTGATAGAATGATAATTATCACACAGGTTACCTTCTGTCTGAGTGGGCTTATATATTTCCTACTGAAACCCAGGGAATGTTGGTTGCTATAGTTACCGTTTAAATTTAGAATAAATGCATTTCTCCGCGTGGAATATTCACATGGAAACAGCTCAAATGCAGATTTCAAGTTCAAATTGTGTTATTAAAAACACATGAACTCAACTTAAACTAGCGGTTGAAGTCCCTTGGTAGTACCAGTGAGAAATGAAGACCTGAGGCTGTGTAATTGCCTAAATAGGATGGATGCCTTCTAAGAAAATAATTAGCTGAAATGAACGCAGTATTATCCTTATTAATCTGTGTTAACGTTTAAACTCATCCCAGTCCTATCTAACTTCCTGAAACATCTGCTTTTAACTTCAGTTCTTATTCACTGCACAGAGAAATCTGGAAATGAACCCTGAAGACTGGATCTTATTTATGAAACTCGACATAATTGCATTAGCAGCCATGGAGGCATCACTGCTTTTTACAGGCAGAGCAGACATAAATAATGTCATTAAGTGCTACTAATCCTCTAGGCAAACATTCCAACAGCGTTCACACATGCTCAGCATGCCTGCTGAATACTACAGACATTTCATAATCTGAATTAAGGATTGCACGCAGCATTGCCTCCCATTACGATCTTCCTGATGCATTCCACGATGAAACTGTTCTCGGTTACTTCTAACGTAGCTGACCTGTAATGTCCTGAGCTGAAATGTCATGTGTCTGATGGTGATTACATTACTGTTGCTGCTCAAAGTGTCAGTGAAATGTCAGTTGGAGAATGGCTAGGGTAAAGAAGTGGGTTTTCCCAGGTTATAATACACACTTCAGCCCAGGTGCTCTACTGCTTTCACTCTTTGGGTCTGGGACTTGAAAAGTGGGAGGGTGCTGCTCTGGTGTGAGGAATACACTTCTTTTTCCAGAGGGAATCAATCCATGTCTGAAAACCTTTGGTTTTTGCAAGCTCTAGAGGAATCTGCTAGAATTTATCATGGTTCTTCAAAGATTTAGTCTTTGCTGAGGTTGCCAGGGTGCAGGACTACAATGAACTAAGATATTCCCATAATTTATCATCTGAGCTACTGGGACACTTTCACCACAGACAGGGCTAACAAGGGAAGCAAAATGATACAGACAAAACGTACTGACTATCAGTTATCTTAGCATCTTTGATTCAGCTCTTAGGAAATACAGTTTTAAAGGAACATTAATTCAACACTTGCAGCATTTTTTGGAGCATCCAGGTTTGTAATGGCTATAGTTAAGGAAAATTAATGTTGAGTCCTTTTTTTTTCCCCAAGGAAAAGGGAGGCTGGGCACGGTGCATGCCTGAACAGCACACGAGTGTAGATTCCTCACCTTACTTAAGCTGACAGCAGTCAGCTTAGAATTGCTTTTAAAGGAAAACATGGTTTCATTTCAAGCTGCTTCTATTTGTTATTCACCACCCCTGCACAAAGCGGGATTATGGGGCACTGTGGAAAACAATGGAGTGAGGGGGGAGGATTCCTATCTGCCAGTTGTACAGAGACCCGAATTGGAAGCCCTGCATTATTCCTGTGCCCCATTCTAATCCTGTGTCAGCTCAACAGAGCTATCTGTGATGGATGAGGGAAGCACAGATCAGAGTTACAGAACTACATGGCTCAAGCACCATTTTCAGAAGTGCCTGAGAGTCACTGAAACTCAGTGAGATTTCAAGAAATTCTCAAAGACACCTATACCCAGTGCTGAAACCTGACTTGGGAACTGAAGGGCTCTGAGCCCCGTGTGGATAACACATCACCTAAAACAACTCCAGCTTTCCAGTTGCTCTCCAGGTGCAGATTCTTGCAGAAACACTGTGAAGTGATCTAAGACCATCAGAGATCTGGGACAGCTGGAGTGTACCCCATATACTTGTTTTATCTTGAAACTCTTCTTGGAAGTAAAGTCATTTTTACCAAAAATGAGGACTCACTCTGCTCTTCCCAAGTAAAGACAGAGGTACCTTGAAAAGAGACCTCATCCTTCAGTGTTTTCTTACTAGCAAGTTCATGACTTCAGTTCTTTGGGATGTGGTTCCCTTCCTAATGCTCTTGTGAAGAACTTCTTGCTGGGATGCAATACCTGCTGCATTACAATGTCTATAGATGTCTTCTGGGCACGTGTAGCTATTGGAAATGGGCAGCTAGGCTTTTTCAACTGGGGACTTTCTCTGTGTGCATCGCAAACAAGAAGAAATCAAGTCTAATTCAACCAGACGTGAAGGGTGATCCTCCATTGCTGGAGGTTAATGGACCACTAGGAATATCGTCAGTGCTTTTGTAAAAGCATTAATTAATCTTCACAGCAGAGATGTAAAGTAGCAAGCGAGACACACTTTAATCTTCTATAGCAGTATTCATCGTTGATGTAGAACACAGAGGCAATTTGCAAACTGGTGTTGAGAATCAAATCAGATGGTTACAGCAGCCTAATTTGCACAGATTTGGCAGGTGTTCTGCAGAATGAGAGTTATTTTCCAAATCCAGCAGGAGGACAGCAGTAAGGAGAGCTATCACATAGAGAATGCAAAGGAACATGGATAATTACAATCATAGAATCATAGAATCATTAGGGATTGGAAGGGACCTTGGAAGATCATCTAGTCCAATCCCTCTGCCACAGCAGGGTCACCCAGACCAAGTCCAGGCAGATTTCAAACATCTCCAGAGAAGGAGACTCCACAATCCCCCCAGGCAGCCCCCTCCAGTGCCCCGTCACCCTCACTGGGAAGAAGTTATAGAATCAGTCAGGGTTGGAGGGGACCACAGGATCATCCAGTTCCAACCTCCCTGCCAAGGGTAGGGACACCCCACCCTAGAGCAGGCTGGCCAGAGCCTCATCCAGCCTGGCCTTAAACACCTCCAGGGACGGGGCCCCAGCCACCTCCCTGGGCAACCCATTCCAGGCTCTCCCCACTCTCACGGTGAAGAACTTCCTCCTCACATCAAGCCTAAATCTCCCCATCTCCAGCTTTGCTCCATTCCCCCTAGTCCTGTCACTACCTGAGACCCTAAAAAGCCCCTCCCCAGCTTTTCTGTAGCCCCCTTCAGATACTGGAGGCCACAATAAGGTCACCTGGGAGCCTCCTCTTCTCCAGCCTAAACAGCCCCAACTGTCTCAGTCTGGCCTCACAGGAGAGGTGCTCCAGATTATTTTACACCTTTGTTAAGGTGTTTCTTCTTGTCTTGCCTCATCATTTCGAGTTCATCAGCATTTTATTTGTTTTGCCTGCCCGTCAAGTGAAAATTTGTGTTAATATTTATGGTCTGAGTATGTGGACTCAGTCCATGGATTTTTACTGCTTCCATCCTCTGCACTAATTAGTGTTGGCAATGTGAGCTCTGAGCTCACCAATAGATTCCCGTTCTCCAAGATGTTTCTGAGCATTCCTGCAGTGGTATTTTTGCAACAGGACATGCATTTTTCAGTAGGAGAGCATGCCACCTTGTTCAGCTCTCCACTGACTTTTGTAGAGAGAACAACTCAGCACACAGACAATATTTTATGAGAAGAGTAAACTTAATGCCATTGGGAAGCAAATTCTTATGCAACTGTCGAATAACTTTACCCTCTTTAAAAATTAAGGGCTGTTTTCCTTCAGCATAAAAGTTTCCCATCGTTCCAAGACAACAGGAAAAGGTTCTCACATACACATCAATTTTCATAGATTTATAGAGTCATATCTGTTCCTGTGCGACTTGGTCTGGGTGATCCTGCTGTGGCAGAGGGATTGGACTGGGTGATCTTTTGAGGTCCCTTCTGATCCCTAAGGATTTTATGACTATTGCAGTGTTTTCTCACAGTGTTTTCTCTGACTACAGTGGGCGCCGTAGTGGAAGTGGTAAGAATTTCCACTGGAGCAATGCGTGAAACTGCAGACTAAATTACTTTCAGACCCGCAGAGCCAAGACAAGCAGATACACACACGTTATTCTGAAGCAGGAGGTGGCTGTTGAGTGGAGGGGGGGCTTGCAATGTAGGAGCTTTTGTGTCCAGAGACTCAGCAGTCCAAGAGGACACAAAATCTGGAGCTGTGAAATGAATGCTACAGCAAATAAACATTGCTACTGAAACAGAGTCTGTCTAGGAATTTAATATGCTACCTTCTGCATGTTGGCTTCGTGCTTTGTGTTCATTCACTTTAACTAAAGTGAGTGTGTGGGGAATTGCAGACGTAGACTGCTCAGCTTGTTGATGCTCTTTATGAGAAGCTTGATTTGTTTTCTATATCTGGACAACAAGGACAGTGAGGCACATAAAAAGCCCCACATCTAAAGAAATTCTAATCTAAATCTATACAGCTGCGTGTCTGAATGTAAAAAAATTGAGTTAAACCTAATTGTGTTGCTCCATTTAGTATATATCAGTACTTTTTGATGCTAGAGGAGCAATTTGCATGCATCAACACAGAGCACAGAGAATACCACACCCTGCCTGAGGCATTGGTACAGGACTGTTAGGTAAGTTCCCTCACCTTGGTGACCTTGCCCAGCATATTGTGCTCTGCTCTCAGTTTAGGCATAACTTTGGTGGATGTGGAACCAAGAGAAATGTGACCTTCAGTATTAATTAATTAATTTACTATTTGGTGACTGCTAAACTGCATCTGAAGTGGTTCACAGCCTCTTATGCTTTGGGTTCTACCCATCTTAGTCCCACAGTCAAGAATAACAGCACTAATCGGATGATAATCACGTGCTAACAAATGCACTGCTTTGCTCTCAGGTTGTAGAAATGGTTGATGATATTTTAGCACTGCAGAATACTGATTATTTACATTTGTTAATTCCCACCGTGGTCCCCAGTTCATGAGGGGAATTACACAGTCTCACAGTAATGATAAGGTTGGAAAAGACCTTAAAGATCATCCAGTCCAACCTAAATGCAAATAAACCCAGTAAACCTAACATCTCACATCTAGATCATGCCACTCAGCACTTCAGCCAGACTAACCTTGAACACCTCGCGCTGCCTCTTGCAGTAACCCTCCTGCAGCAGCAGCACTACTCTCCAAAGCTCCCTTTTAAAGCCTGGCTTTACAATTAATCAACAAAGCAACAAGTCTCCACTCTGTCAACAGCACTGAAGTCTAAGGACAAATAGCTTTCAGACTCAATTGAATCAATGAGGCAAAGTCTCTAAGTCACCCAACATCCTGGAGAGAACAGGGGTACTCCCCTATTGCTATAGAGTACGAATTATTCTAATATAACATACTTATCATAGAGCAGACAGGGAGTATAAAGCTTTGATTTAGCATTGGAAATTCATCAGCTCGCGCTAAGAAAGTCAGTGTGAAGGCTCTGCCATAAAAAGATGCAAAACTGAGTGAAGCAATTACCACTATGTGCATCCTGCTGGACAGGAGATAAGGTAGTAAATCAGACAGCTACAAAGCTCACCCCGGCCCTAATAATCCCTGGATTGTTATAGCTTCTCCCTGACCCACAGTGCAGACACTGGTACAGTCCCACAGGACAGTATTCCTGCCTACAGAGGCAGCCAGAGGGTATCCCTGCACAACAACAAAACCAAATCATCCGCCCCCAAAAAAAACCCAAACCCTAAAGAAAAATATTTCACCATAGAACCCTAGAATTGTTTAGGTTGGAAAAAACCTTTAGGATCATCAAGTCCAACCATTATATTTTCTGGTTTGTCACTGACTATTTGCACTAAGGGATTGAATAAGGGATGGAGCTCTGAGCAGCCAATGGGGGCTGTCCCTGTCCATGGTCGGGGGGTTGGAACTAGATCATCTTTAAGGTGCCTAGTGACCTAAACCATTCTATGTGTCTATGACTCTATGCAAATGACAAGACAAACACATGTAGAATCTCCTCAACCTACTACATCATAGGAAGCTGGACTTTCAGGATAAGTCAGAGCCCAACAAACAGCCTCCTATACATTTAGTATTAGCATTTGGTATTAGTAATTAGAGAAGCATTCCTGTTTTGACATCTAGAGACTAAGTCTGTTTAATCCTCACATTTTCCCCATCTGAAAAATTCCGGTGTAGTTTTTACTTCGTTCTAGGATGTAATCCAAATTGTTCTTTTGCTGAACATCCTGGTGTGGCTGCTATTCAAACTTTGCCGTGATTAGAGAAGATAAGGTCCTTGCAGAGTTTATGTCAACAAGGTGTTTGATGGCCTTGCAGTTCACTTTGCCGTGGTTTAGAAGGACTGCCATCAGCAATGCTAGTGCCTGCTATTTCAGCTCTCTTGAAAGAGCGGCAGGTGCTCGGAGAAGCATTAAATATGAGATTTCCCCTCTATAAAAACTGGGCATGATAATTTTTATCTTCATGCTAAAGCTGACACAGCTAGGGATAGAAGGTTTATATGCAGTCTGGGAACACTGCTGCCAAAGGGAAAGGTAATGTGGTTTGACAGATTTCATTTTCCTCCTACCCTTTGCGTCCTTGACCTTTCTATTGCACCTCTCAACATGCAGAAAGCAGTGCTGATTCGTGTGGCAGTTCTGATCCTATCAGAGTCTTGTGGCTGATATAACAAAAGCACATAGACAGAGTAAATGATAATAAACAGTGAGAGAGACTGAGAACACGCAGACTGTTCTCTTTCCATCAGTCGGCATGAATCCATCACAGCTAAACAACGATTCAGATTTAGTTTGGAGAGTGCATGGAAGTTCTTTCTTTTCCTTTATATGAAAAATGTACTGTGAGATTCATCATCTGTGATTTCCCAGGCAGGCAGAGATTAAATTAAGAGATTTTGAAGCGAAAGAGGACCATTACATAATTTAGCATCATTTTTTTATGTGACACAGGCTGAGCCGTTTAATTCTATTACTCCCTCCAAAGAAAGACATACAGTCTTGATTTGAAAATGTCAAGACATTCATTATACCCTCAGCATTTTGATGCAATGGCTAATTAAAACGTGTGCTCTACTTCGAATTCAGAGCTACTTCCTAGAGTTGGATTCTGGTTATTCCTTTTTCTGCTGAACCATTTTGTATATGATGTTGTCTCCCCATCCCCTCCTGTCTTCGTGAAGTTACTAATCCACTATAACTGAGCCACCTTTTGAGTTTCTCAGTACAGTTAAAAAGCCTGAGCTCTTTAAATCTCACAGCAAATATCATACCTACCAGCTCTTAGAATAATAACTGTTGGATTTTCCTTTACTCCCCATATTTACAGTAGATTGCAGCACCCTGTTTTTGGAATACTTTAACATCATGGTCAAGCAGGTAAGACGCAGCACTCACCTCCTCTTGCTGGGTATAACTCCCATCTCCTCACTGTCGCCCTCCAGAGTGACCCTCCTCGCCTGCCACCATTCATCATCTGAGGCGTTGATGACATGAAGGATATCTCCATACTTAAAACTGAGGCCCTGGCTTGGGAGGCCACTGTCTTTGCTCTTGTCATAGTCAAACATGGCTCTGTGGAAGCAAATAAAGATGTAAAGAAAGATGATGATATCAGTTTGGGAAGCATTCATTTATGAACAGCTTGTCATATTTTATATTACAGCAAACTCTGTTCCTTTCCACAAAGAAAGGTCTGGCTTAGAGGAAAAGCTAAGACTGAAGTTCATCTTCACCAAATCCTCATTTTTTAAGAAAACCTGAACAGCAAATTATGCTATTTACTGTTTCACTTCATAGAGAAGTAACCAAACCTGGTAGGCAGGAGTCTCTCTTGTGGTGTGAGCAATCTGTGGCTGCTGGTCTTGTCTTTTTCTCACGCTTCCTTGTGCTCAGACAGGAGGGTGACTGGCAGACAAGGATGCACTGGGAGGACTAAACGCAAGGGACCAAGTCCATGCTCAGCATAATGTATTTATTTAAGTGAATGGATGCATCCACCTTAACACTTAGTTCATCTGAGGGGCTTTCAAAGGGACTCTCTTGGTTATTCCTAGTGGTAGTGCTTTGGCTCATGTCCTGGTGCTGTGTTAGGTAACACACAGTGGATTCCTGAAATTTGAAGCTAAATGGAAAGACGTCCTGGCCAGAGGAGCACTAGTCTGACACACACCCCTCCAAAGGCATTTGGAGTGCACAGAGAGCCACTACTTTCACAACCCATGGGCTGCAGTGCCTGCTCAACCCCAGGCTATTTCGTCTTATGCTGAAGATGCTTCCCACCATTTGGAAGTGGACTTCTATCTCGGGTAAGCTTACGCAAAAGAGTCTCATGCAGGATGCATACAGAAGTGTAGGGACTCCATAAGCACAAACAGAGGTAGCTTTAAGGTACGTGGCTATCAGGCTGTCACTGGGTATAGTTCAACATGAACCTGCAAGCATTCAAGCTTGCTCTCTATATTACCAAGACACAGCGACAGCAACTCAGCCTCATTCAGTCCTACACAGGGCACCTACATCAGAACTCTTCAGGGTAGACATATTCCATTTTCTCAGGGGAAGACCCTACACATGAATCCCAGCACATGGGTCCAGGTCACTCACTGGATTTAGCCAACTAAAAATAGAGATTTAGGGTTTTGTTTTACATGAAAAAATAGATGGGAATATTTTTCCCATATAAAATAATTACATTTGCCAAGACACAGTGTTTATTTCCTATAGGGAAAATAAGATGATGATCATTTTGTGTAGAGAATTGTCAGATCTGTAAAATCCCAAGAGGTGTATAATAATTCCCACTCTTTTATCAGCAGATATAAAGCAGCTTAAACCTCTTCACTGGTAAACACATGAGAAAGATTTGATATAATTGAGTGTTGTGCATTGTATTGTAATTGTGGAGGATGATTACAGCAGCCTTTACAGGTTGATTTGAAACACTCAAGGCTACCTCTCATAATAAGAACTTAAAATGTTATCAGAGTTGTAATGATGCAGCCAACATACTGTAAGAACTGTCAGAAGTCCTCATTTGGCATGAAAAGTCTTAAGGAGGAGGAATATGTCTTCTCCTAGAGTTCACGGTCATGTGCTAACACCTTTAGAAAAGTCCAGGTAATTTCCTTATCTGAGGATGAAGATAATAAATAATCCTGCTGACTTTTACACAACCCGTGATTTTAGATATGCTTGTGTGCAAATGTTGGACTCCACGTAACCTTTGCAAAATCCACATGGCTTAGCAGAGGAAATCCTCTAAAAGCTTGGCTGTATCCGTAAAAATTTACACTCCTGAACTATTATTATCAGTAGCAGGTCACCTGCTGCCTTCTCAAATAAAGCTTTCTGAGAGAATATTTGATCAAGCAGCATATAAATTCAAAAGCAGCTAAGTACTGTCACCTCTTCTTAACCCATTAATGACAATTATCGCTGGAGGAACGCGGTGCATGCACAAACAGGCAAACAAACAACAGTTCATCCTGTTGGTATTGCCCTTGCTCATGCACTCATGTGGGTTTTACTACCATCCTGAACAGTTGTCTTAAAAATTCACTGACTAATTGTGTACCTGAGCTGTAATTAGCTTTTAGTGTCTTTTACTGTAGTTTTAAATAATCTCACTAACTGTACTACACTTATCTTACAAGCTTGGTTCCTAACAGCATCTCATTCTTTTCACCCTCTACAACTGACAAAGACAGATCTTTTTTCAGATGGTTTATATCCTCAAGTAGCTGCTTGTTACCCTTTTGGGTATTTCTTTTAAGACAAAACCAAAAGCACTACAAAGCTTAGTTCATGGCAGTAAGTGCTCTTTTTCCAGCCACTCATTAAATCTACATTTCAATTGGGATAGTCTAGTCGAGTTCTAAAAACTAAGGAAATCCAGTTAAATTATTTGACTTGCATGTTAGAGCTGTCACTGATGTAGTGATCCCACCAGCACCATAAAAAAATCCCTATTCAGTATCTTTTAGAGAGTTTCTTTCACACACAGGAGCCTGGGTTAAGCAGAACAGATAACAGGTTTGGAGGTTACAAACATAAGCCCAGTGATTACTGGGAGGTGTGGGTAAAACACTGGATCAGGGAATGGAGCTTGTTGGAAACTAGCAAAACATACTAGATGCAATCATGATTTGGCCATCTTAGTACCTATATCAGAAAAAAATGGCACCAGGAGTGGATGTGACTATCAAAAGCAAAAAGTATATGCACAGAATTTGCATTAACACCTTTACATTATTTTCCCCAGTTCCCAGTTTTTTTGCATGAGTTTGGGAAAATGCTTACTATCTCTACACATTTTTGAAAGAAAAAGGTTCTTTACAAGTGCTGAGTGAAAGCCTCCTGCTTGTAGAAAAACAAAATCAGAGTAAATATGGTGGAAAAGGATCTCCCTGATCACAGAGTCCAGCCATCCCCACACCAACAAAAAACCTCAATACCTGAGGGACTGACAACACAAACTGACCCCCTCCCTGCTGCCACTCCAGCCTGGCATGAAGCACCATGGGTGGCTACAGGGTTCTTCAACACCTCCAGGGATGGGGACTCCACCACCTCCCTGGGAAGTGCCCAAACACTCTGGCTGCAAAGAATTTCCTCCTCAGATCCAATCTAACCCTCCCCTGCCTCAACTGCAGACCAGTGCCCCTGCTTCTGTCAGCAGGCACCAAGGAGAAGAGGCCAACAGCCACCTCTTTACCACCTCCCTTCAAGGAGTTGTGAAGAGCAAAGAGGTCCCCCCTCAGCCTCCTCTTCTCCAAACTAAAGCTGCCCAGCTCCCCCAGCCTCTCCTCATGCAACTTGTTCAAAAGTGAAGCAGAACTTGCAAACTTTTAGAACGAGTTGGATATCACAAACACTTAGAGTCTTGTTTCTCTGCCATTATTCCAGCCTTCAGAAATGACCATTGCACCACGATAATCCCAGCATTCGTTTGGACAGATCACAACAGGTTGTCTTTTTGTGCTTGGGAGCTGCTTCATGATTGTTTGCCACCCACATCAGTGTAAACCAAGAGACAAACATTTCACAACAGCACCAAAATTCACTGCTCAAAACACGCTTGAAAGACAAACACTGGCAGTGCCAGGCTCTAGTCCCTTGCCAAACATGCAGTGGGGTGAACACAGGGCAGAGAACACCAGGGCACTTCTCCTCCTCCACTTAGTGTAAATATTCCAGCGTTTCAGGTATATGCAAAAGCTAAGGTGTAAATCAGGTAGCTAGTAAATGCCTAGTTCTAATTACAGCTGCTCTTGCAGCTGAAGTAGAAGTCTGACACAGAAGAAAACAAATGAGCTTTAAGGAAAGAGCTAATCAATTGTTTCTGCAGCCCCATGTATCGCAGCCCATTGGCACCCACCGTGCCCTTGTTGTTACTAGATTTTTTAAGAATGGAAAATAGCAAACAGGAAGGCTAAGTGATCTTGCTAAGCCTGGGTCAGAAAGGGAATTAACAGAGAAATATAGCTTCCTCAGCTCAAGCTGTAAATACCGTTCCTAAGTCAGTAAGTCTTCATGATCTCCCCGGCGAGGCATGAGACGTTAATGCCTTTACGGCACAGCTCTATAGTTTGCAGAATGCTCCTGTATACTCAGAGCAAACCCTCCAGATCTTCAGCTCCCATATTACTGCCCTGTGCCATTTGAAACAGTTCAGGTACTGTGTGGCAGCTTTATTTGCCTCTTGGAAATGACTTTCTTCTTCTGGCAGCGATGCAAGTCTGCACGTAAATTTACAGAGTGCTTTTTGTCATGCACTTGATTATGAAATGATAATAACATTTAGCAAGAGAGACCTTCAGCAGCTGTAAACAGTTCTAACTCTTCTGCAACCTTCCATCGTATCTGCATTTCCACCATTAAGGACATTACTTTTTAATCTGAGAAATTCCTTGGCAGACATTTGCAGACGGGAGGTTTTACTGTGTCATCACAGGGGAGAGAGACACTTAATTCTGTTTCTACTCTACAACTACCTTACCCCCTCCCTCCATCTTATTTTAACAGATGAGGAAATCCAGCGCAAAGTGCTTTAATCATTTGCCTAGGTTTAGACAATAATTCAGCATCAGAGTCAGCATTAGAGCCCGAATTTCATAGCTGTCTTTTCTGCACCCTCAGTAATAGATGCATTTCCACCCACTTGCAGGCTCAGCTTGAAGAAAACATTAGAAGAAAATGAAAGAAACTCCAGCCTAATTCACTGCTAGAGCTACAGCACAGAGCACAGCAGCTCTTGTGCTAGAAGCAGCCACTGCAAACACAGTTCAGATGCTATGAAAAGGCTTAGATTTTCACAATAAACACTTTCACCTTCTCCGCCCAGTTTCATTTCCATCTGCAGAAGCTGAACAGGTAGAGCCTAGAAAGCATCCTACAGGCAGAGCGTAGAAATAATCTGCTCTATCCTTGTGAGGGAAGCTCTGAGGTGCTGCTTGCTATTACTAGACCGTGCCAGAGTATCCCATGCTCGGGATGATCCGGTCACACATTGTCACCTCCTCTGAAAGAGGGAGAGGTCATTGCTTTATTGGCTTTTATTAGGAATATACTACAAGAACATGGTTCCAACAAAGAACATTGGAATGATTTACTTGATACTGACAACTCCTCTCCTCTCCTCTCCTCTCCTCTCCTCTCCTCTCCTCTCCTCTGGGAAAGACTGGCTGCCGGTTTCATCTGCGATAAACAAGCAAGATATTAAATCTGCATAGTGTTCAGTGTGTTCTAGATTTGCAGTGTGGAGGTTTACTTTAAAATTGAGCGGCTGTATTGGTCAGAACACTATGATTATAATTAGATTTAATAATTAGGTTACAATCACATATAAGTATGGGTGGATCTCCTCCGGCCCCATAGACTGACGGGTGTCCAGTTGGCTTAGGTCACACACTACTATTTCCTGGATTATGAGTGGACTATCATGATCTCCAACTCTATCTTCCAGCTCAAGGGACTGAATACCGTGAGGATAACTGGTCTGACTACTAATAAAGAGAGAGACTTCTTATGGAGAAGAGTCTTCTTATGGAAAAGTGACCTACAATTATGATTTTCAACATTTGAACACAATGGCAACAAAAAGAGTGGTAAATGATGGACTAAGCACAAAATGATGGACTAACACAAAAAGAGTAGTGAATGATGGACTAAGCACAATGTTTTTAGTAGTGAAAAACAACCCATCAGCCAAAATTCAGGCAACTGTGGCAGAAAAGTGTAATAAGACTCTCTTTTTTCAGAAATTAACTTATAATATTCAGTCAGAATTCTCTTATTTCTGTGCAAGAAGTGGGGACGGTTCTGAACTCCCTAGTGTGGCAGTTCTCCATTCATTTCATAATAGCTTTGCCTATATATTCCAACTGTTATAGACTAATTTTGGGAAAGAATTGTTCTCCAGCTAGTGAAAAAGTGTAGGCAAACAAAACCAGGAGAAGGTATTAATGAAACAGAACATTGGCTGCTCTGGCTTTACAGGAGAGAGGTTGTTTTTGAGAAGTCAAGCTAGTTGTTTGCAACAGCTTTGTCTTAGTAATGATTTCTGCTTGACCTTGACAATGAAAGAGTCAGAGGCTGGGTTTGCATTGTTGATGCATCAATGGACTAAGTTGTTCTGAACAACGAGGAGTCACATCTCTATAGGAACCACGTTATGGAAAACCATTGACAAGTATTATGGAAATTGATTCTTCTTCTTCTTGTTAAAAAATGGACTAAATCCATAAACTCTGCTGGATGCAAGTATTTAAAAAATCATGAAATCGTGCTGTCTCCAGACCAAACCTTGAAAAGCTGATTAAGAATCTACTCAATCGGTGGGAGGCTGCTTGACAGAGCGAGTCCTTTGTGTTTTAGCAGAGACATCAACAGGAAGCAGCGCAATGAAGGTTTGATTTGAATTTGTCTCTTTTAAAGAAGAAAGGTGATTTTTACAAAGACCCAAATGCTATCAGAGTCTCAAACTGGAATTGTATGGCACGAAGTTCTGTCCATAAGCTCTGGTTACGAGGCCAAATATGAAATTTCTAAAGGTTTCAGATTTGCAAGGTGTAGAAATTAATAGATGGTGAAATGCCAAAGACCCGAGCTGAAATCAGCTGAAATCTAACTGTAATGGAAACAGCACAGAAAGCTGCTCGATCGAGCGGCAGCTATGAGAGGTGATGTCCTTTTTGATCAACCAGTTCTGTGGGTTCCTTGGTCTGTGAACCCTTACCTGTCGTGAAGAGGTTTATCTCCCTGTTTTGGGATTGAACATTCTCCTGATTGATCCCACATTTCTGCATTTGGAGTGAGCACTACTATCATCCTAATAGATGATGCTTCCTATGAATATTCATCTCTGGGAGTCAAATGACTACTTCAGAAGCTCAGTTTTCATTGGCATCCCTTTCTCACGAAGAACAAAAGGGAGGGCATATAAAAATAATAAATGTTAGCATTATCTTGTCAATGTGAAAAAACTAGGGTGGGGTGTCCCTGCCCATGGCAGGGGGGTTGGAACTGGATGATCCTGTGGTCCCTTCCAACCCTGACTGATTCTATAACTTCTTTCCAATGGAGCACTGCAGCGGGCTGCCCGGGGGGTTTGTGGAGTCTCCTTCTCTGGAGATGTGTGAAACCTGCCTGGACTTGGGCTAGGTGATCCTGCTGTGGCAGGGGGATTGGACTGGATGGTCTTTCGAGGTCCCTTCTGACCCCTGATGATTCTATGATTTGAATGGCAAGATTGAGTGGTTTCACTCACTTGTGGTTGCCAGTTCTTTTTCGAAATTACCTGAAGTAAAAGGTGCCGATCAACCACTATTAGCAAAAGTATTTCACACCATTGTAGACTTTAATATTTATTAACTAAAGCTGCAAGAGTACCATATTAAACTTCTTAGCCTCTGTCCTTTCAGCACAAAATTAAGCCCATGCTGCACTGAGCTCTTTGCAGCTAATCACTCACCCCACTGCTTTACGCATGGCCTTTGTCCCTGGCAGCCCTGACTCTCCCACTCTCAAAAGCAGGATTACTGGTAACATCAGAAGTTTCTGCATGCCATTTTTAAAGGTAAATTAAGCACATTTGAGCCTAGCTTTTGTTGGCTTTCAGTGAAGATTAGACTTTGAACCGCTAAGTCGCTTTGAAAATTTTACCCTACACAGCTTTAAGCTTGACAGAATTTGCTTTAAGCTGCTCTGCGGCTGAAAACACGAAGGTCTGGTCCGGTGACAGGAGCTCTTTGATTCCTTCCTCTCAGATGATGCTGTAGCCTGAAATAAGCCATCTTTTCCTGGCTACCATGACCGAAGCTCTAAGTCTTGATAGTGTTGCCCACAGTGACATGTCCTTGTTCTGTGTGTGATTCCTGACTTAAACAAGAGCACCAAGCAACACAGCTGGGACCTCTCCTCTTAATACCGTAGTTTAAAATGAGTCGCGTGGCAATAAACAGCCTGAAAAGAAATCTTCCAGGAAAAACTATGTTCTCTCTCTCCCTGCCTTGAAAAGTCTCCACCTTGTTTAGCAGCTTTCCCCTAAAGGGAGCTTTAGGGGTACCTAAAGGAAAGATGGGGAGGGACTGTTTCCAAGGGCTTAGAGTGGTAGGAGCAGGGGGAATGGTTTCAAGCTGCAAGAGAAGAGGTTTAGACTGAAAGTCAGAAGGAAATTCTNAGTGTGTCTGGTAGCTCAACCATCTGGGCAGTGTGGGCACCACTGGTGTGACTGTGGGGTTGCAGTGGGGAGGGTGTTTTTCTGTTTATATTTTGGGAAAACAAACTAGGTGCAGTGTAGAGACTATCAGAGGAATCTAAACTCTCTAGACAGGAAGGGAGAGAGCTAGGCAACTATCAAAAAGGAATACTTGCAAGCATTTATGTTAAATGAGAAACGTAGGCTGATGTATGTGGTGGCAACGTTTCTCTAATTCCATGTCCTGTTATTCAACTTTGAAATAAAACTTAAAGACAGCATTGTGAAGCACGGCAAAGCGGCCACATCGATGTCTGTGATGGGTAAATGAAACATAAAGGGTGCAATCTCTTTGATTTCACTAGACGGAAGCACCTCTCGAAGCGATGCATTGTGTTCAGAAAAACCTGCTGCGTAAATGACACCATCATTTAGCACCGGCTCATACAAACCCAGAAATGGTGCCATTAAAATGAATCGAATGTAGCAGACTACTGGAATAGAGACCCAAAAGAAAGGAGGGCTTTTTTCCCCCTTTGTTTCTGACATCCCAGGGAGTCACAGAAAAAAACAAACAAGGGAGAAAGTGAACAAACAAATCTCTCTGGCTGAAGAGATGCGTTTGCTTCTCTTCATGTGGACAGCATTGTGTGAAATAGTCATCAATAGGAGTTTTTTGGGGGGCTTGGACTTATCCCTAGGCTTTTTCTGTATTTCATAGCCTCATCTGCAAGATGTAGGAACTTCCTATTCGTTCAACATGGAAATCGCAATGCAATGTAGCGGGTGATTTTGGGGCTGAGAAACTATGCTGTCTTTGGAGAAGGAGGTCACATACAGTGGGGCGAGGCTCAGACCATATGTGCCCTGATCCTCTAGGTTCCCTAATTATCTGCTGCTAACCACTGCCACTGAAAGGGCACTTGGCTAGAGGCACCTTTCTTCTGAGCCAGGGTAGCTGCAAAACCAAACTGATGTCAGGCTTACAGAGGAAAATAGGTATCTGAGTGAGGCAGAGGGAAAACTAACTCTATTAGCAAGTGATGCTCTTGCTTGTGAGGAATGCTTGAAAATAGAATGACAGAGTCAATGGTTTCTGTTGGAAAAGACCTTCAAGATCACCAAGTCTAATCATTAAGGCTCTTGTGGTGGTAGGACAAGGGGCAATGGGTGCAAGCTGGAACACAGGAGGTTCCATATCAATATCAGAAGGAGCTTCAGCAAATTTGTGCCTCCTCGATCAAGAGCTGGGTTTGATAATTAGGATTACTTCAGGAACCAGAAAGCTGCTATAGCATACAAGGTGCTATGTTGCATTCAACAGCAATAAATAAACAGAATACCTGTGCTTTCAGGCGATCTCCAGTGTGACCCTATGCCCAGCTGTAGACTCAGTCTTCAGAGTCCAACAGATGCCCCTTTTGATGGGCAAGGCCCCTGCATTGCCAGAATGTGCAGGGACACCAAGGAGACAAAGTGTCCCTTAAGTCCTTTCACACTTAATATGCAAAACAGGACTCAGAAAGCCTCTGACTTTGAGACATTGTTGGCACATTTGACACTCTTCTACCTCCTCACGTGCTCCTTGGCAGCTCATACAAGACTGGCCTGAAGGAAATGGTGTAACAAACTCTTGCTGGAGTTGGAAGTGGGCACAAAATAAGGCTGGCAGCAAGGAATCTGCTCCAGCACTGAATCAGAGAGACCAAGAGGAATCAGAGGTTCAGACACATGCCTATCTTAGCTTTTCTTGTTGGCTGCTGCAGGTATCCCTACACTCAATCTACTTGCTGCCATGAATCCAAACCTTGGCACCTAATTAATCTCTCCCCTTCAAGCTGGTGTCATTTAGTCAATGACATCAGTCGTTGGGAATTCTATACTCAAAGCTGGAGACACTTTAAAGGAACTGCAAATGTGAGTATTTTATTACTCAGCATCTCTTACCAAACACCTGTCTCGGGGCCTCTGTCTTTGTAAAGCCAGGATGGATGGCATCCTTGAAGGCAAATAGCGAGGATAACTACAGTAAGGATTGTGCAACATTCAGATAGTAAATACCAATTACACAGGACATTTGGGCATAATAAGAATGCTTGGGAAGTAAAAGGCCAGAGCCATAAAGCCAAGTGAATTATTTACAATCAGCTGCAGGATGCGTTTAAGGATGAACCCACAGAAGAGCCTTTCAGACCTGTCAAATCAATGGAACCATCTGCAGTTGATGTGTCAGTAGACAAAGTTTAATAACAAATCAAAAAAAAATGAATGATAATAAATTACTAGGGTGACATGGATGACTCAAATGTGTGGAAATGGAAAATATGAAGCCAGATTTTTAAAGGGACACAGCGAGTAAATTAAATCTGCCTGGAGTAACTAGTAGATCTACTGATCCACTTCAGCGCAACAGTAAACTCATGGACCAAGATTATCACTTGGATTTTCAGAAAGACAGACTTCCTCATCCAAAAAAAATAGAAGTGGTTTGGAGATGAAGGATTAACAAATTTTTAAAGAAGAGGAAATTAGGGCTAAGAACGATGGTTTTATCGTCACAACAGAGGAAGCCCCACAAGTGACCTTGAAACAGTGGTGGAAAATGACTCAGGAATGTTTACTGAAGAAACTTCAGGACCAAAGGTGGCGTCCCCAAAGCTGACGAAGAAGAATTGCAAAAGGATTTCAAAATGTCAAGAGCCTGATGAATGATGAAATACTTGATGAAACTGAATGTCAAGAAATGCTAATGGAGATGTAGGAAATACCAGGCATGGTAGCTGTACGTACTGATATATTAGCAAAGCAATTACTCTCCAGGATGAAAATGCTGGAGACTGTATATTTTTCTAGGAAAACATTAATTCTGTGCTTGACAGTAGTGAAAAAAAAAATTGTACCTACAATTTATGGAAAGGGATAAAGAACCAAGCAGAAATCTTTGTTACACCATAGAATCATAGACTGGCCAGGGTTGGAAGGGACCATAAAGAGCATCGAGTTCCAACCCACTTGCATAGGCAGGGACACCTTCACTAGATCAGGTTACTCAGGGTCCCATCCAACCTGGCCTTCAACACTTCCAGGGATGGGGCAGCCACAACTTCCTTGGGCAACCTGTACAGACACTCACACTCCTCTACTAAAGACAGTCCTGATTCACTCATCCCAAAGAGAACCTGGGAAAGGCAGAGGAGGAGAAGAGAGGCCAAATAAGGGTGATTTTCACACAGGGGCAAATTATACAGACTAAACCTCATCAGTTTGAAAAGGTATGACCAAGCAAAGAGTATAATACAATTAAATGAAACAATAAGTTTCAAGGAAGATGCAATGGGGACATTTGTTTTCACAAAACAAAAAACTAGAAGAGATTCATAATGTAATGACTAAGAGATAATAAACAGTGACTAAGAGATAATAAACGAAACTGCATATTGCAGAGTCTGAAAAATTAAATGGGCTTAAAAAATTCTTCTAAAGAAGATAAATACCCTTCAAAGGCTATTTTCATAGCCTCAGAATGGCTATTACCAGATGCTATTTCAGAAGGCATAATGGGGGGAAGGAGCTTTGGGCCAACTGAGTTTGTCGGTCACGTTCACCTTCACATGGTCATTGTACACCACTAGGTCTTGGGGTTTGATCTGTGTAACCTGACAAGGTAGTCATTTGGCTTGTGACAGCCTGCTTGAAGGACAGCTTTCACATTTATGTCCTGCTGTTTTTGGGGATCTAGACTACTGAAGTCCACTCGCTATCCCTTTGCTACCTACACTGTGCAGCTGCCGGTAAACAGAGCGGGGACCCACTCCTAGGGCCAACAATTTTCTTCAGGCTATGGAAGTTACTATCTAGAACTCTGTTTCTTCACTCAGGACTTACTCTAGAGAAAGAAGAGAGATATGAAAAAAAACCTCCTAACTGCAAGGTGGATATGACTGGTTTTCTGTGATACCAAAACAATTCTTTCAGACAATTCCCTTCCCTTTTCCTTTCTTTGAAGGGCTAAGCTTAAACAGAGGGCACACTTGACTGTGATCTGAAAGGCTTGGCACAATTACTAAGGATTTTAAATAAAAAATATTTTAAATCACTTCATAGAATATTATCTTGAATACTCTTGGTTTTCCACCATCGAGTAGTGCTGCATGACTGCTCTGGTGAGACCCCGTCTGCAGTACTGCGTCCAGTCTGGAGTTGGCGAATGTTTAATAACCAGGGAAAACCAATTACTGAATTGGATGTGAAAGAAATGCTGAAGCAGCAGCTAAAGAACAGCTTTAAGGAATATTTTTATACTCTCATACCTCATAATAAATGAAATAATAATAAATAATAAATGAATAATCATAATGTTAGTGCAAAAAATGCACTGGAGAAAAAGATGCCAAATATTCCCCAAAGATATTTCATAGAATCATCAGGGATTGGAAGGGACCTCGAAAGGCCCCCTGCCACAGCAAGATCACCTAGACCAAGTCGCACACATCCAGGCAGGTCTTGAATATCTCCAGAGAAGGAGACTCCACAACCCCCCTGGNGAGGGTTTCCATATGATTGACAGTGTTAAAAATGAACTGGTTCACTTCTAGCTGACAGAAAACAGTAACGTGGGTCTGTACTGATGGCACCCGCGAGTGGCACAGTGTCCTTCTTATCTGCATTTTAAAGCAACAGCTGCTGGGTCTTTTGTGATGTCTGCAGAATTTTAAGGAGTGATAAGATTAGAAACAACAGTACATCTTTGCTACTCCATGAAACGGGCTTCAGGAGACAGAGATGGAACAGAAAGTGTTGGGCATCTGCAAAATCATTATATGGGGTGGGGGGAGGGAAGGGAAGAAGTTCTTAGAACTCTTGTCGTTTCTCAATCAACATAATACAGATGCTGGTAGGTTCCATTGCCTACAGATTTCCCTCAGACTGAGATATTTGTCTTGAAGATCTTTTTGAACCCAAACACTTTTCCTAAAGAAGTTAATTATAAAAGGATGCAGATGCCTAATTACTAAGCTCTATTTATGAACTTTCACCGGAGTGCTCTGTCCTGCCAACTGCTTTGCAGCCTCCCTGTTCAAGACTTCTCTCTAGCACATGGGATCCACACTGCCTAGCACTGGGCTCAGAGCTCCTTTGAGCCCGTGTCACATCCAGAAATAACTGGTTTATGAATGTGGTCTTCTTCCTCTTCAAAGTGGCTGAAGTAATGTTAACAGAATGTTGTAGCCTCACAGACCACGTTTTCTAACAGGACACCAGAGTAGATTTGCATGTCCTAAGTGAGCAGCATAAGGATCTCACAAGTCTACAAGAGGAACTAAACCTAGTGATGTTTTATCTATGCTGCCCAAAGACACCTTTGGAGTACATTGTCCTAAAAACCAACCTAGCCACATTAGGAGGTTCCACATCAATATCAGCAGGAACTTCTTCCCAGTGAGGGTACCAGAGCACTAGAACAGGCTGCCCAGGGGGG
The DNA here is from genome assembly GCA_013397515.1 of Upupa epops. NCBI lineage: Eukaryota > Metazoa > Chordata > Aves > Bucerotiformes > Upupidae > Upupa > Upupa epops. The sequence continues at coordinate 44,882 of VZRI01007233.1, forward strand.
TTGTGCAGTCTCCTTCTCTGGAGACATTCAAGACCCTCCTGGAGGTGCTCCTGTGCAACTTGGTCTAGGTGATCCTGCTGTGGCAGGGGGATTGGACTGGATGATCTTTCGAGGTCCCTTCCCATCCCTAATGATTCTATGGTTTTATCTTCGAGAACCAGTTAGTCTGCTCCAGAAGAGAATCTGGGAGTAACTGAACAGTACAGTGTGAGCAACGAAGGCCCTGGGAGCAAACAGTGCTGCTAGATTACCTGGATTGCACAGTCACAGCCAAAGAAGCATGTCAGAGCTATATATTTTTAGAAATCATATCATTTTGCTGGTGAGATACAGTCACACTAACATAGCACACTGCAGCAGCTGCAATTCCTAATTGGAGTGAAACTAATTCATTAATGTGAACGTGGCTCACAAATTTACTGCTCTGTTTTCTTTGGTGATCATGGCCCTGCGAGTTTAAAGATTTCTCTGGAAGAACATGGCATCTCCAAGAGCTCTACAGCTGCACGACATTCCACAGCGGCATGTGATTTGTTTTAGATGCAGCTATGACTCTGATTGTAATTGCCTCAGACTTTCTTGATGATCACTATTCAGAAAGCTTCAGATGATCCTGAAAATCAGAACCATTTCTAAATTTACCTCTTGATGGTTGTTTAAAGTACGTTAAGGTAAAAGGGTATTGAATACAGTCTGTGAGGGAACTTTCTGGAGACTGCGAGGTTTCTCAAAGCTGATTCATAGCGATAATTTTTAGAGCCCAAAGTGGACTTGAGTGGATTTTAAGACATGACTACAGAATTAAGAGCTCCTACACCCTTCAGCAGGCTAAGTATTTTAGACTACACTTGATCTCACGTATTTCTGAGAAGTCATTTAAAGATTTATAGGGTTCATATTTAAAGCAGAGAAATACCAGGACTGCATATAAACCCTAAAGGGGTCAACCTCATGATGTTCTCAATATGCCTAACAAACATACACACTAGTAAATGCAGACAGACCACAGCAGGAAGGGATATTCCCATGTAAAATTTAGCTCTATTTACATTTTTCTAGTAGTTTAGTGGTTAGAGATTCAAGATTTTGCCACACCACCGACTGAGCAAGTGGGAGATATAAATGCAGTTCCTACAGCAGAATAATGGGACTCAAAGCCAGAATTCTTTCCTGGTTTTAAAGCGCCTTAAACATCAGTTTAGTGGAAAGTGTGTTTTTTACTCCTTCCATTTAAAGGGAAGTGTGAGCGAGAGGTCAGGAAGGCTAAAGTTTGGGAGAAAGAAGTTGATGAGGACCCTTCAACTGGACGTTGATGAATGCATTGGCAAATGACCCATCCTGACTGTTGCCAGTGGTTACCATCATAATCACCATCACTTCCTCTTACATTTGAAGCAGATACTGCAGCTCCAGAGTCTATCCTGATTTGTACAGCTTTGGTCTCAGATTCCCAGAAGAGTTGGTACCTAATATAGTCTGAATCTAAGAGTACAAGCGTATTCCAGTATTCAGTTTTGCCCCTAACAGGAATTGAGGACAGAGTAATTGAACATAACCCATTCCTAAGATGCTGCCGTGTCCTGTAAGAGTGCTCTGTTATGGATGCATTTGGCCCAACTCCCTGCTGAGCACAGCAAAACTGCCTTGCCTACTCAACACTTAAGATTTTCTGAACACAGACTTTATGCAACTTGGTTGGGCACCTGGGATCACCCTCCACAGACCATGTTTTATAAGAAGTTGTATTGTCATGCGATGATGCTCCTGACGCTCGAAATACGACCAGCAGTTTGAGCGTGCAGGTTCTACAGGTAATATCTGAACCAGCTCTGCTCACTGCCTTCCCTAGCTGCATGAGAATTGCTTACTCCTACAGGCAACCTTGGAAAATGCTTTTAACACAGTCAGTTCAAAGTTTCTCCCCACCATAAATCAGCAATAATGGGTTTTTATACAGGCTGCTAAATTCTCCATTTTAACTGTTGTCCTTGAGTGACACTGAAAACTACTCAGTATGGAGGGCGCTGGTTCAGGGCTTGACCCATTTTGTACCGACTTGAGGGAGAACAAGATTGTGCCACGTTGCTGAATGACAACATCAATTCCTTAAACACTGTGCAGTGGGATCAATGAAAAGAAATCAATACATCACTTTAAAAAATGGTCTTGGAAAGAAATCTCATAGGCTTTTCCCTTAAGAGATAAAAGAGGTAGAGAACAGCATTTCTGCAAACACGGTAAACCAAAGACGGGTGAAATCCTACAGGAATGCACTGACCTCCTTCACTGTCTGTCCCCAAATGGGATTATTCCAAAGCTCCCTTACTTTGCTCCCTGTCATTAAGAGGAGTAGCTCATCCCGAAGTTTTACTAAACAAAACCTAGAGGTTTACCAAATAAAATGGGATTATCTTCTGCCTACACAGCACAAGGAAAAGGATGAAAATAGGATTTAAAATAAAGTAGGAGTGATGTGACAGCACTGAAAACAAGAGAAGTTATTACAGAGGTCTGGGACAGCCTGAAAAAAGCAGAACATTCAAACCTGGGGACTGTCACACTGCTGTGGTTACACACATCTTCATTTCCAGTCCACAGGACTATTGTTACGGTTGTACTAGGTGTAGAGAAGCTTTTTGTGGAGTTAGAATTCTTCATCCCGTTTGATTATGAAGGTGGATTTGTTTGAGAAGACTGGAAGCAGAAGGCGTTGATGATGGTTTCATTATGGTAACTGATGTCTTATAAAATTAAGAAAAGGGCCAGAATATCAAAGCAATAAGAATTTATTGTGATGCTCTTGTTGCATCAAAGTGATTTGTGATGCTATTTGATGGAGCAGGATTCTTAGAACAATAAATTACATACTGGACAAAGGGGTATTCTTGCAATTAGTGTTTTATTTGCATATTGACCTGAACAGAGCAATCTTCTAGAGGAGTGCAATCCTATTCTTTCCGAGACCCAGCAAGAACTGAATCCAAATTAAGCTGGAAAAATTCATCTGAAATACACAACTGGACTGCAAGAGTGGAAATACAGACCAGGGGATGGACTATAATTTCAACACAGTGCCCTGGGGAACAAGTACTGAACAGTGGAGTCTCACTAATTTGCTTCTCACTCAGCCCCAGAAAATACTAGATGTCTGTAACTATAATCACAGTGAACATCCTCTAGGTTTGTGCATCGCAGCCTGTGTCCTTAACAGCCCCAAATCCCATGCACTTCACTCTGAGTTCCAGACAGACACAAAAGCATGGCTGGAAGGGTTGAAAGATGTGAAATGCAATGACTGTAGCTGTGCTATCCAAGTAATGAAGAGCTAAAACGCATGGCTGATGAGCTGTTAGATAACAAATTAATAAGCACGATGCCTGTAGTTCATCAAAGGACTCATGGAAGATTGCAGAAGCTACCTGTGGTGTGCTGTGGAGACGAGGAATCATTCATACATGTGAGATTAAAAAGAACAATTGAGCAGGACCAGAACAGAGTGATGTTCCTAACTTCAGTTTATATGTATATTTCATGTGTGTTAATGAATTAGAGCATAAAAAGCATGATGGAAAACAACTTCCAGGAGACTGATTGAATGCATAGGGAACAGGTAAAATATGAGTACAAGAAAGATGCAGCTGGAACTTCATTAAAAGTTTGAGCTACCAGGCAAGTACTACTGTGCAGTGCTTGATCACTGGCACCCCATGCAGTATACAGGGGTGGACTCAGGCACAGGCTACAAAAGAGGGATAAAGAAATGTTGCCCAGGCATGAAGAGCTTGGGATATATAAAGAACAGTTCCTTTTCACAGATCATGATTGCTCAGGACCCCAAATTATAAGCATCTAACTTTTTTATTTTACTGAGAACAATTACCAGCTAATCACCCATTAGGGAAATTTACTCTAAACAAAATATTGGCAGAGCAACTTTTAGCCTGTCTACTAGATGGCTGCTTTTACCAGTGAACAATGCTAAGAAGTCAAAGATAAATTCTAGAATTAGTTAATCAGCCAAATGAAGCTTTAAGCATTCCTGTAATTGGGGCTGATCAAATTACTCTATACAAACACTGGGAAAAATAATTCACAGAAAGACAGAAACGTTGAATCCCAGATTATCATAATTATTTAGGATGATCCATATCATATCAGAAGGAACTTCTTCCCAGGGAGGATAATGGAGCATTGGAACAGGCTGCCTATGGGGGTTGTGGAGTCTCCTTCTCTGGAGACGTTCCAGACCCACCTGGCTGTGTTCCTGTGTGACTTGGTCTGGGTGATCCTGCTGTGGCAGGGGGATTGGACTGGATGATCTTTCAAGGTCCCTTCTGATCTCTAATGATTCCATGATTTTCATACAAACATACCTAACCAGGTCCATATCAGACTAAATGACTTCTGTTGGTACTTCCTTATGAATCCAAAAGACCTTTGCCCCATCAAGTCCTATGACTGTGTGCAGAGCATGAGCAGAGGTAAAGCACACACAAAACACATATCTAATGAAATCCTGACTTTGCCAGATTGCAGTGCTTCTGGTATAAATACCTCTCAGAGAGAATCTTACTGAAGTATTTGACCTAAATGTTAGCAAGTCTGCTTTCTAGCAAGACTCAAATTGAGCACAAGTGGTGTTTTTGCCCATGTCTCAAGGCCCCTGAGCCCCTCTTGCAGGTGCAGTCTTTTCAGTATGTAATAAAGACACAATTACTGTAAATGTTCCCTTTTTGCTGACTGAAAAGACAAAGTCCTTGACTCAGAAGGCTATACCTCTACATAAAAGGTGGAGAGATCAGCCTGCAATAAGCTCAGACTGCTATCAGCTCATTTCCAGAACAGTTCTGCAGAGAAGTAACAGCACTGAAAACTCCACAGAGTTTTACTTCTCTCTGTTCTGCCTCTCACAACAGAAGAAGAGGAAAGGATGGACGTGTAATACGCTTTCAAAGGAAAAGATATGGTGGTGAGTTTTCAATGGAGGCTGTTTGAGACAACACAGTTTCTCTAAGATTTGTGGTTCCAGTACATAAATAATATGGCAGATGTTAGGGAGTGAGAGACTGGATTATCCTCTTCTGAAACCTGTTGGGATTTTCTTGTTGACGACACATCAGTATAAGCAGAGTCTATGTCAACTGAACGGGAAGTTCAGCATCAGAAGTACTCTTCTGATTCTATTAGAGGACACTGTCTCCAGTGAGTCACCTTTTCCATTTGGATGAGATAAAAAAATCCAGCCTCTTTCCACACATCTACTTCAGAAATTTCAGATGAGGTTTTACGTCACATTCTTCAGGTTTCTGTGATATAAAGACTCAGATGATTGAGTCAAAATCTATTTACTCAAAGAACTGTAAGCAGATGCCCTATAATGAACAAAGAGCTCATTGTAGTGCTTCAGCATCACTCCATAGCTCTCTAACAATATGACTGTCATTTTAGGTGCTAAATCAATACAGAATCTGAGCTCCTCAGTATCACCAGACTGATACAGCTTATCTTCCAGGAGAAAGAGCTCAGATCGAATGGAAAATTCTTAGTGGTCTCTAAACAAGCAGAGAACTTGTAAAGAGCAACTTGGAGGATAACACTTGTAGCACTACGACCTTTTCTGAGATGTGATGGTTTATGAGTACCTGATCCACACTGGATCAACCATTAGTTATACCGACTGCAGGTGAGGTTTTGCTGTTTGTAGAAGACATAACTATTACTGAATGTTTAAAAAACACATGTAGAGCATTTGCCTCGTTCAATGTACTTATCTCTCTGCTTTTCCCAAACATAATACAATGCCACTTTGAATTGGTGTTCCCTGGAATAGATACTCTGGAATAGATGTAGAACCAAAGGCAGCTAGTAGAAACATGAATGCAAACCTTGTGTGTAATGCACTGGGCTATGTAGTGCATTTCCACAGACTGAAATGGATGTATCACAGTGTCACAGTAATGATGAGGCTGGAAAAGACCTTAAAGATCATCCAGTCCAACCTAAGACCAACCAAGTAAGCCTAAACATCTAACATCTAGATCATGCCACTCAGCACTTCACCCAGCCTAACCTTGAACACCTCCAGAGACGGTGACTTGACCGCCTCAGTGGGCAGCCCGTTCCAAAATCAGATCACTCTTTGTAGTGACTTAATACTTGCAGAACATTTCCTGAAAGACCCTCACTGAAACCTGAGCATAACTGAATGTTCCTCTCTTAAAAATTCAAACACCAGCAGACCAAGCAGGGATTTTTCTTTCCCTTATCTTAATGCAAATGAAGAGCTGCTGCATTGAACCAAGGAAAATTGAGCAATTAAAAAGTTTAGGGAGAGAAAACTTTGTACCTTCTGCACACAGTCCACAATAAAAAGGAACACATCCTTATGCCTGCGTGGTGCCCTATGGCTTTGAGGTAGCAATACAGGAGGAGTAAAACTAAAGCATCTTCAGAAACATCTACGGTATCATTCTTTTACACCCCATTAAGAGGAAAACAACCTAATCTCTAGAAGATTCTAAAGTCAGCAATGGTCCTTGCATTCAGCTGGGTAATTGTCAGGTCATTAAGTCAGTCAAATTGCCCATTCTTTCATACCTTCCGTAGGAAAACAAAATCCCATTTGCTGATTGTTATTTCTGTTGAATTTTTTTACCCCAGATTTCTTGCAGTCAACATTGCTGCAATCCTCATTAAAGGCTAAAGGGTCTATTGGGTTTTATCATATTAGAATATGAATTTTATTCTTTGTATTGGATTTCAGCCATATAAAACCCTCTGTGAATCAGATTTGAAGAAGCAGCATGCACAGAGATCATGCTGTTCTTCATAACCCTAGTAGAAGCTTTAGGAACTCAGTTCTGACCATGATAATGCCAGTGTAAGTCTTATGTTTGCTCTGTGAAGAAGGGTAGGCATAGAATCAGGACCACACAACAGAGTGCTAAACAGCAACAACATGTAGTATTAAAAACTATTGAAAGAGATGATACATTTGCTATTAGATTAGTAAGTGGATGCCATGAAAGTCTATCTGACGCTGTGTCTGGATGAGTTACCAAGGCAGGATAACTCAGAGAACAAATGTACATTCCAGGGCAGCTTACAGGATGAGGATCATAAGATCATTAGGGATTGGAAGGGACCTTGAAAGATCATCTAGTCTAATCCTCCTGCCACAGCAGGATCATATTGACAATTTCTCCCTGCTGCAGAGCCTTCTTGTTGTAATATCTCCTCAAGGATGTGGCAGTATAGAAGGGGCAAAATCACTTTCAATGCTTATATGGAAAGGGTGATTGCATTTTGAACGTGCAAACCATGCTAGAAACACTGCTCCTGCCATGTTTCCTGCAGTGCTATTGAAAATGGTGTTGATTCTGTTTAGTTAATCTCTTTTCAAGAGGAGTTCATACAGCAACAGTTGAGGAAACCATGGACTTCTCTCAAATTTAAACTTGTACAAGGCTACTTCTTGAGGTAACAGTTCTTGACAGACAAACAAAATTTGACTGGCTGCTTCTAGAGGGAGACAGCTGAGAGGACTCAACTGGAGCTTTGTGTCCTTAATAAGATACAAGACAGCAGCAAAATACTGCTTGATGGCCATTAGACTGGTCTTCCCTTTTGTGATGGATGACCTGTGATCCTTATCTGTAGAAACTGCCTTACAGCCTCTGCAGAAGGGAGTAATTACAACAGTAGGTCACTGCAATTTGTACCTGCACTCTAAAACATCTCAAGGACATCAAGAAGACGGAGTGTGTGCAGGAACAGTGCTTTTTAAAAGGTAAAAATCGAGGTCTTTTTTACTCCCAGGAAGAAAAGAGTATTGACACTTCTTGGAACTGCAGAGGATATGTAGCATTAGCAGCACATTAAGGGAAAAACTATTCCAACCCAGCATAAGCAAATCTAACACGAGGTTGAAAACATAAATCCTTGTATTCTGTCAAGCAACTGCTTCTGTTCTAATTTTTCACAAAGCTTTTAGTTGCTGCCCACAATGCAGGACCCCTTTGAACAACTAGGAGAGAGATGTGGGAGCAGAAATAGCAACACAGCGTTGCCTTCTTTGTAAGCAGCAGTTTGGATAGCAGTAGGTATTACGTGGTGCTAGCAGGTGTGCTGGTAATTATAGCAGCAAAATACACCGGCTGAAGGAATGGGGTTGCCTGCAAGGTCAATTGAAACGCGTAAGAAATGGAATTTTGGAGAAGTGGGTAAATGTTTCATTATTATAACTCCTATTTAGCGAGGAACATCTGGCAAAAACCAGACACCCCTGTTTTTCAGTCTGCTTTTATTTGTTACGTAGGTAGATAAAGCGATTGAAGAAAGGACTTGTAAGAGAAGTGTGACCCACAATCAAAATCTTCCCTAAAGGATGGATTTGGAGACACGGCAGAATGCAGATGCATTCTGCACACATGCAGATGCACACATGCAGATGCTGAGCCCTCAAATCATGTTTACTTTGTTTGCTCTGAATTAGGCACTTTTTGAGAAGATCAAATCCCACCTGCAAGCAACAGCCATCCACCCAACTACCAAGCAGTGAGGGTTTGATTCCCTCACACTGAGCTGGGTTCCCTTGGACATCAGCTTCTTCTGTTGACCAGCACCACATGACCACTGCTACAGCAAACCTGCTGCATCTAAATGAGGATCTATTCAATAAGATGACAGTGAGGCCCGGGAAGACCTGGTCTTTCTGTGTCAGGACTTCATCCCATTTTACAAGAGTAAGGTGGCAGGAAATCATAGAATCATTAGGGATCAGAAGGGACCTCAAAAGATCATCCAGTCCAATCCCCCTGCCACAGCAGGATCACCTAGACCAAGTCACACAGGAACACATCCAGGTGGGTCTAGAACGTCTCCAGTGAAGGAGACTCCACAAACCCACTGAGCAGCCTGTTCCAATGCTCCAGTTGCTGAGGAGCTCCCTATGATCCCCAGCTCTGGCAGGAAATTACTGATGCCATTTCCACACTCATTGTGGGGTTAGTGCAGTCATTTCTACTTCTAATATGGAAACAAACCAGCAAAAGCTACTAATCTCATTCAGCCTCACTGATGAACTTGGTTGGGCTCCCTTCTCATGGATATACCTCCTTGTAGTGGGCAAAAGTACCTCCTGATCTTTGTTAGAAGGCACTTCAAACAGGAATTCTCAGTAGCCTTTCTGGTAGGGTTGTGTTCTGTTTGACACTGTTCTCAGTGCTCTTCCAACACAAGTCATTTGGAAACCCCGCAGCATCAATTCCATATAGGATTCCAGGGACCAAGCAGCCTTCTCTCTTTTTCCTCCCACTGGCCACTGTGCTCAGAGCCTCTGTTGGCTTGCACTGTGCCCATGCACATATTTAAATTTCCAGACTGTATTCCCACAAGCTTTTATTTCAACGAGTTGTCTTCTCAATGTTCATGGCCTAACTTCCTGTCTTGACTTCTGCAGTTGAGAACCACACAAACTAACGGTGTCCTGTAATAGCTGTCGACATGGAAACATTAGAATGTCCTGTTGGATAAGACTGCTTTTTCACCTAGAACAGACACAGCTGAAACACATGTTTGCTGAGTCACTTTCAAGCTAACAGACAACTTATCTTTGCTATCACTTTCCCCTACCCTGTGCCGACGGATCATGTTCAGAGTCTCTGCTTAGAAATGAGACTGAAGCCAGGATGAAGCCAGGACTGTCTTGGTTATAGAAATTTCAAACAAATCCTATTCTCACACGTGGCCAAGTTCTTCATCTTCATCACCTGGCTTGGAAATAATTCCAGCTGACACTTTCCTACTGGATGAGTCTTAAACCAGAAAGCAGGAGGTCCCACTAGGGAACTGGAAAGCAGAATACACGTGCAATGAAAAGCTATTACAGGATCTCTTAAGAGAAGAGAACGGTGCAATGCTGCTTTAGAACAGGCTCCACATGTCAATCACAGTGTCTGTTCCGGGACATTATCTCCATAGCTTATGAAGCAGAACAATAAGGAAAAAGGCCATGTGTTTGTACCACTTGCTCGCACTGGAGCTGCTAAGACAAAAGCTGTTTCAGAAGGCTTTACGAATTCAGCACCGAGAACGTGATTTCAGGTCTCAGCGAGACATTTCTTAAGTGTCAGGTTTTACTGATAATGTAAAGATAAGGTGAATTAGGTGAAAGTAGTTTTGATAACAAGATGCTTTATATTCTGAACTTTAGGTGGAAATTGTTATTTGAGCTTACTGCAGGCTGCTACTTATTCACATGGGACTCAGTCCTTGGGGGTGCTCAGTACCGTGTACATTAGCTCTTAACCACTAAGTATTCAGTGACTTGCAGAGGCACAACCAGCTAGAAATAAATCTGCTTTTGGTCTCTTTTTGTCTCAGCTGGAGAATTGTCCTTTCCTGGACTGCTGGTTCATGCTGTGGCTAACAGTGCATCTCACTGTGCCTCAGGAAGGAACCTTTGGACTCATTTCATGTCAGGGTTCTCAGAGTAGCAGATATGATAAACTGCAGATACGATCAACTGAAGATACAAAGGAGAGAGCTGGTGCTGGATGCAGACATGGGATTGTTTTTGACTGATGTGTTTGCAAGAGCAGTTTTCACTCCATTGCCTGCTTCTTGTGTGTAAGATGTTATTAACAATTGCAAACAAACATATGTTGCCTCAAATGGATCAACAAATATCAACAATGAAAAAAAAATAATCAGAAGAAGAAGAAACAGAGCAAATGTTAGGAAACACTGCAATAGCTTGTGAGGCAGCTAACAGTTTTGGCTGCCTATATATAGAATCTTAGAATCATTAGGGATCAAAAGGGGCCTCAAAAGATCATCCAGTCCAATCCCCCTGCCACAGCAGGATCACTTAGACCAAGTCACACGAGGAACACATCCAGGCGGGTCTGGAATGTCTCCAGAGAAGGAGACTCCACAACCCCCCTGGGCAGTCTGTTCCAATGCTCTGGTACCCTCCCTGGGAAGAAGTCCCTGCTGATATTGATATGGAACCTCCTCTGTTCCAGCTGGCACCAGTTGCCCCTTGTCCTATCACCAGATGACCTTGAGAAGAGCCTGGCTCCATCGTGTTGACACCCACCCCTCACATATTTATAGACATGAATGAGGTCACCCCTCAGCCTTGTCCAAGCTCAAGAGACCCAGCTCCCTCAGCCTTTCCTCATAAGGGAGGTGTTCTACTTTCTTCCTTTATGTACACCCTNGCCCCTGGGGTTGTTCTTGCCCAGATGCCAGACTCTACACTTACTCTTCTTGTACCTCACTCAGTTTCTCTCTGCTCAGCTCTCTAGCCTGTCCAGCTCTCACTGGGGTGTCGGTGACTCCAAATGCATTGATTTTTACAGTTCTGAGGTGAGCCATAGTGTGGTATTTACAGCATCTCCTATCAAGGTGGCTTTTTTAGTACCATCAAAGTAGAAGACTGAAGGTCTTTGAGTTGTGAATATTCAAGGATAGATAATTCTCACACCCATCCTTTCGGCCAAGAGTGTTAGCACTGTTTGTTGCCTTAGTTAAGGCACCTCGGTTAATGACCCATGAAAATTTCACAGGCATAATACAAAGAAGTGTGAAATGCTTGCAGCTTCAACTAACATCAGCATGAGGCCACCTCAAAATCAACCTCCCAAACATCTTTCCAGATATTCTGTGTTCTTCCTTTTTTAGCTGAGATTTTTAATCTCTCATTTAGCCTGCACTTCGCAGCAGGATGAGGAAGATGGCACTTTCTGTAAATGCTGGAAAAAAAGATCCTCTAAGCACATAAACAGTCTGAGTTTCAAAAGAAAACATCAGACTTGCTTTGCCAAAGACAAGAGGTGCTATCGCTTTTTTAACTCGTTTTAAAGACCAGCACCGGCTCTGTGAGTCAGATACTTTTGCTCTAAACATGAGGCTTTTTAGTCTGGAGAAGAAAAGACTGAGAGGGGATCTAATTCATGGCTATAAATACATAAGAGTTGGGCATCAACAAGGCAGGGACAACCTCTTTTCACTTGTGCCCTGTGATGGGACAAGCACAGAACGTTCCACCTCAACATGAGGAAGAACTTGCCTGTAAGGGTTACAGAGCGTTGGAACGAGGTCCCTAGAGAGGTTGTGGAGTCTCCTCTGCAGACTTTCAAGACCTCTCTGAGTGATCTGTCCTGGTTTTGGACCTGCTCTGGCACAGGAGATGGACTGGTTGAATCTTTGGAAGTCCCTTTCAATCCCTGACATTCCATGATTCTGTGAATTTCAAAGCAAAACATAGAGCTGCTGTATTTATTGCCCATTGTATTAGATGATGTTTGCATTTCTAGTGTATCCCTCGTCCTTCTTGGTTCCTTACTGTCTCTGATAATTAATAAAGCCCTGAGTGAAGAGTTATTCAATTATAGTGTTCAGCTCCTGAACATGCATCTGGGGAGCAGGTCTCATGCACACAGAGTGCCCCTCCTTGCCTCGAAAAATCAAGGTTTCCTTGGTTTTGAATTGGAGCAGCTCTAGCTGCCAGTAAGAAAACTAGTGCCAGCAGGTTCTGAGGAAGATTGTCCGTTCAGAAACAGTGCAGCTAAAAAGCAGTAACTGAATATTCAGAAACTCCTCCTTTACCAGTACACATGACATTAACAATGTCCCAAGCAGGTTTCAACTTTTCTGGCCTGAAACAGCACTCCAAGCACAAAGGCAGATTTCACCGGTGTAGATTACGCCCATGCCTGTCTCACCATCCCCAAACACACCATCTGTCACGAGCCCCAGCTTCCTGCGGGATGCCATTTAGGTTTTCTGAGTGCATGTCTCCCTTCTGTGCTATAATTTGGAGTGCTCAATTGCCTAGGATTAATCCAAGGTAAGTGAAAAAACTGCACCAACATCCCACTCTCCTGCACTTACTCTTTTTCAATAAAGAGAACTCTAATAATGCCTTTCTACTGTGCTTTTAAAGTACAGGCGCAGCTGTGGACACACTAGCTATTTCCCCATCAAAACCAAACTATAATGCCTAGGTGCCAAACTTACTGTCATTTACTCTCTACAAAACTAGATTGAACTACAAGGCTCTAGGGACTGAAAGACATGTGTGTTGCCACAGCTGGAATCATAAACTTGTACAGCTTGATGACCTTGCACTGAATATGTGTGGATCAGAGAATCACAGATCATCAGGGGTTGGAAGGGACCTCAGGACATCACCTATTCCAATCCCCGTGCTACAGCAGGATCACCTAGAGAAGAATCCTCAACAGTGCCAACAGAAGTAGCAACTTAATTTGGAATGAATATTGGGGAATAAAAATACGGGGAACAAACCAGGCTATTTAAACAGGAGGGTCAGTGTTCAACACTGTGTTGTGGTGTCTTACTGAACACACACAGCAGAAGCAGTCACTAACAGCCAGAGAGCCTGATGCTACAGCTTCTTCCAGACATGTATGCACTCACTCTGTGTCTGTGAGAGAGAGCAAAAAGATATTCAAGCGTGTGTGGGATTCAGGTCACACAATTTGAAGTGTCTCTAATATAGATGTTTACATTCCAGCTAATCACCTGAGGCTCCTTCCACTCAGCTGTGAGAAACAGACATTTTTAGGGCATGATTTGCCTCAACAGTTTTAGATGTCTGCTTCCGGATGAGATGAATCGTACTCTGAAAGTGCACTCCACTGACTCCAAAGAGATGCTAGGCAAGTAGCCTCAGTGAAGATGCTTGCAACGTGTATGTGGATACAGTGAGTATTTAACACTAACATACATCTGTTTGGATGTTTGATATATATATACACACACACACACACATCTGTGAGAAGGTATGTATCTATTTTGTCTCTCCTTGCAATGAGTAGCAATTTCAAACCTCTGTCTCTGATTCCCTCAGTACCTCTCTCTGAAAAGCGCTGATGAAATTATATCTTTATCTCATTTCTCCTTTCAGATCTGCATGGTAGAGCTTTCCATCACCCGGGCTGATATCATGTGTTCAGGATTCACTGTCATCATGTCTCCAACAAATGCATTTCTCATGTGGATTTCAGACTGCATCACAACTGGCTGTGCAGCTCTCCCAGAAGAGTTTTGCCTATGGAAGTTTGATGAGATGCTCACTGGCCTGTGGGGTTTCACTGCCTCAAAGAAGACAGGAAGACTGTATGGTGGCTGTAACGGACGCAAAACCAGACCTAGACTGTCTTCACAAACTGCCCCAGCCAAAGTTCAACTGTAACTCAGCCAAGTGCCTTTAATTTGATGAAAATCCAAGTCTCTCTAAGCAATGGCATCATGCTGATTTCTAAAGAGTGCAGGAAATGTGTAAAAAGGTGTCTAATGCCCAATGGAGAGCTCCTTGTTCTGGAAACCAGAGTAAACAACCCAAAGTACCTCAACCTCAACTTCCTTTTGGCTGCTGCTAAGTTGCTGTGGCAAATCTTCAGACTCTGTTCCTCGTGGCTCAATACAAAAAGAACGGTAACACTCCTTTCTAACACACGGTGCCATGTGTTTCCACAGCACCTACCTATCAAAGCTATCGAACGATTGGCACCAGTTTCAGCTACAGGAAGACAAAAATGTAGTGGACTAAGGCAGCTGTTAGCACTGTGTACAGGTTTAATAATTAGTGTAGCATGGACTGGTGCAAAAACTTCCTCATCTTATTGGGAAGAGGCTTTGCCCTTGGTGCGAAGAACACTCCCAACTGTAGTGTTCACCCCTGGGCAGCTGCAGAAGCACTTGTGAAATGAAATCTGGATCCAACCCTGTCTGGGTGCTGATTTCCTTACACACCTTTACAACCAATTCGCATTGTACTGATATATTTCAAAGCAGTTTTCAAGTGAAAACACATTTCAATAAGCTCAAACAGTCCCTTTATACGGGGCAACAAGTAGCCAAGATTAGGGGAAGTGAAGCTTTGTTGTTGATTGTGCTGAATGGATTTTAAGCAGTGAAGTGGCAAGGAAAGGGCCGGTGTGTGTGTGCTTTTGAGTTGTATCTGCACTGTTACACCTCCTCAGCAGCTGCTTCTGGCTTTGGACAATGGAATTTTTAATTATAGATATTATTTTGGAAGCTGTCTGGCTAGAATGTGGATTAAAAAGGTGCTGTGACTATTTATTTTAAGCTTATCTACTGAGTTTTAATCTGTGAATCAACAGCAGATTGCAAGAAGGCAGTTCTTGAATGCCAGGTGATTCCTGAAAACCTTTTCTCTGTACACCCAGTAACAATTACATAAAGAACTAGTTTTCCCCCCTCAGAAATCTAGCAAAAGCACTTCAAGCTCAGGAGGAATCTAGCAAATCAAGAGGAAATCCCTTCTTCAAGCTTAAGCCCTCCGTTTCCTCCAAAGCTTGGCAATGTTAATATTGCCGTTTTAATGGCTGCTTGCATTCATCACACTTCTTAAAAGGACTGTACTGTGCTGATTAGCTCTTTAAAAACCTGTCGTGTTCCTGTGGGTTAAACAACTTGATCTGTCATTTCCTCAGAGCAGCAACAGTAATCACACGTAGCCTGAAAAAATGTACTCTGGTACAGAAACCAGGACAAAGAAAAGCACCTATCCATCTCAAGGCAGCCAAGTACATGAGCTTACAAGAGCAGACTTTAAAATATCAAGCTGAACAGACAAAAAGGAAGATAGGAATTTGCATAAGAAACACTAACCCACCCCGTCTGCACATAGCACAGCATTTAGCTGGTGATGGGTTTGTTTGCTTTCCTCGTTAATCATGAGCTGATGGCTGAAGTCCAAGGAATTACAAAGGATAATAGCATAGATTTTTCATTTCAGTTATTGAATTCAAATGAAGTTCGTTCATCTTCACCCACAAATACACTGTAAATAACAAAATTGGTTGTGTTTCATATGTATTCTCTCCCTGGCGGCTTTTCTTTCTGTATTTCTTTTCCTGAATGGAGAGATTTAGTGACAAAGATGATGCTGGCTGTCCAGACAGTTAGCAGCACTTCCTACTGCTACGTTTTCCCCTCAAGTCTCATACTTTACCTTTAGCATTATGAACCTTCTAATAACATCCCACAGATATGGGGTGTGTGAAACAAAAGGAGCAGGTAGTACTGAAAAAATATCCTGGGAAGCATCAGAAAGGCAGACTGTGAGAAAGAAAGAGAGCAAAAAGCAGAACCCTGAGGAGTCCATGCAGGTTGTCAAAGAGCTACACTAGTTCTCCTACACAAATCATTCCTGTGGTTGTGGCTGTGTATGCTACCTCAGTGTGACTTTTAATTGCTTTCCATGAGGAAACAGACTCTAAAGAAGGCAGCCCTGCATGCAGTGCAGCTTGCATGCACTGGTGAATCTGCTTTTCTCACTCTTTTCTCTGCTGGCTTCTTTGTGAGCAGATAATGACACTCCCTTCACCCTCAATAAAAGAAAGACATGAAACTCTTGGTGGAAGTCCAGAGGAGGACTGTGAGAATGATCAATGGGCTGGAGCACCTCTGCTATAACGACAGGCTGAGGGGACTGCGGTTGTTCAGCTGGGAGAACAGAAGGTTCTGGGGGGATCTTATACCAGGGGGCCTACAGAAAAGCTGGAGAGAGACTTTTAATGGGGGACTCTGAAGATAGGACAAGGGTTCAAACTAAAAGAGGGTAGATTTAGTTTAGAACACAGAAAGAAATTCCTCAGTATGAGGGTAGTGAGGCACTGGAACAGGTAATCCAGGCAAGTTGTGGATGCCCCCTCCTTGGAAGTGTCGGACAGGCTCTGGGCAACCTAGTGTAGTAAAAAGTGTCTCTGCCCATGGCAGGTGGTTTGGAACTAGATGACCTCTGAAGTCCCTTCCAACCTGAACCATTCTATGATTTGCAATTATTACAACCTATATGGACCTTAATTTATTTCCTTATGCTGCCTAGAATAAAGTTTTTTACTTTGATTATGCTCTCTGGCTAAAATATCCCATGAGTGTTCCAAGTGAGGGATAGCAAAATCACTACACCCCACCGAAAGGAAAACAGCAAATTTGAATCATAAACCTGTCATTACAGCAAAGATTTACAACATACGGTAATTTGCCTCTAGTTCTCCTGCACAGGCTGACCAAAACAATCCACTGAAACAGAAATGTCCTGATCTGTATGAATACAACCCCCCCAAGAAGCTAAATCCAAGACCTTTCACATGGGTCTCTGGCTGGAGTTTATTCATAAAGTGAAAATTCCAGTCTCTGAAAACAAGCACATGTCTGAACCCACCTTTATTTTTACCTTAGTGCTTGATATAGATGTAAAGGACCTTTGTAATTAGTGTATATAGAATCATAAAATCATCAGGGATCAGAAGAGACCTCGAAAGATCATCCAGTCCAATCCCCCTGCTGCAGCAGGACAGTGCCGAGCACAATGCTGTATGAGCTGCTGCTCTACAAACACCTAAAAATACAGAAACCACAGAGCCTTTCAAATGGACTTCTCAGAGTTGGACACAGCCAATTGTGTGGATTCGACCGCAAAAAAATACTCTAACAAAGGTGACTGAGGCTTTTGAGGTCTTCTGCTTGAGAGGTTTGGGGCATTTTCTTGGGCTAACTCTGGAATAAAGAGCAATTTTTGCATTTATGGGTTGTGAAGTGATACTTAGGTATGTATGCAGCTAAGATACCAAAGATTCCTGCAGTGAAGCGCCAGGGAGTATCAGCTTAGCAACACAGACCACATCCACACTTCATGAACTAGTAGAAAACCAGGCTCATTGGTGCACAGAGAGCAATACCACTCAGAAGAACTAGGTTACTCCAGATGCAGAACAGATGTATTAGCTCTGCAGACTGTGCCAGCTCATAAGCCTCGGTTTTCAGCAGGGCTTACCAGGCTGATGCTGATACAAGGAAAACCGAGCTGCAGCTCAGTACAGTAAATTATTCAAGATCCTGTGTCAGCCCTTTGTTTGTTCACCTGAAATCACTCTGGCTGGCTTGGACTTTTGGCATCGTTTCCCACCACACTTTGTGTTCCTGGCTTACTTCAAGCAAAACAAGCTTGGTTCAATCCCCACCTGTCCAACTACTGTAGCTTTTCATTAAATGCAAATTCAGGGAGCTGACTCAAACTCTTAACAATAAAGTTCATCTGTGTTTGGTCTGGAAAAAAAACCTGCTGCAAGAGAAATTGCTCCAGCAGCAAACACTGAGCTGGAGAGGTTGAAAAAGGTTAGAGATGCATTCGAAACAGCCTTCTCCAACTTAACCTTGCCCAAAAGCAAGGTCACTGGCAACACTGATCCATAGCATAGAATCATCGCATTGGTTAAGTGTGGAAAAGACCTTTAAGATCATTAAGACCATTAGCCTAACTCTACCAGGTCCATCTCGAAACCATGTCCTTAAGTACCCTATCCTTTCGGTCTCTGCTCTTTCTAGCAGCAGCACCAATTAAGGCTTCATGTGGCTTCTGCTCAGCAGCATAAGATCATCCACATTAACATTTAAGTTCTTCGTTCCTTATCTTCTACTTTACCCCTTCACGCTCAGGGCATAACGACAAAATATAGAATTTAGCCTTAATTGGATCTCTGCAATGTTATCACCTGAATTAGCTCCCCTGTGAGTAATTATCACTGCCTGGGGGCTGACAAATTGCTTCCCTCTACTTCATGATTGTCAGGAATTTCAAATTATATGCTGAAGATGAGCAAGGGAGGGGTGGGGTGGGGGGAGAAAAGTCTAGAGAAGCATAATTATCAAGATTATTAATACATTTGGCATAGAGTCCTGTAGTCTCCCCGAGTCCCAGAAGGGGTGAGTGACAGCAAGAACTTTGCTAGGGCCATTCGGGCAACACCCAGCTGCTCACAGTTAGACAGTTCCTATGTTATTTACGACCCCATTTAAGCTCTGTATGTCCAGTTATTTAGCATCTCGTCTGAATATTTGATCTTGCTAGGTAGATGGTGAATTCTTTGTAGGGTATACTGCTAGAAGGTTAAACACGTGCAAGGAGACAGCAGGAGATAGTCATGCATTAAGAACAGCAGGTAGTTGTCCTTGCTTTGTAAGACCAAGGTCCTGGGGAGAAAGGGCCTTTTATGAGGAGAATCGTTCCATGTCTGGGCCAGACCTCACACAGATAGGCAGTGCATCACTACACCACCCTATCCATCTTAGCTATCGAAAGAGCTAAAACCAAATCACTATAAAAGTATAACGTCCTTCAAAGACGGCTTGAGATTACTGGATTGAAAAGCAGGGCTTTCTCAAATTTTCACTAATGATGCTGTACTGGTCAAGACCGATGCATTTCTCAGCTCAATTCAGTGCAGTTCCTCAAACTTCTTCCCCCATAAAAGTCAGGCATAGTCAAGGTAGCTGTCAAAATTGTTCTCAGCAGAAAGCTCTCCCTACTCACCTGACATACAGTGACCTCTTCTGATTAGTCCTCAGGGAGCCGGACCCAGAACTCATGCTGTGATTCATCATCTGCTCACGCAGGTCATGGATTTTTGCCTCAAACCGAGCGTACTCTGAGGAGATAAAAAAAGCAGAGAATAAAGACATTTGAGTTTTCTTGACCTATATAATCATTAGGGCATCTAAATGCAAATGAATGTTAAATTAATGAGTATGAGGCACATCCTGAAAATCGAGGTCTAACAAAAACTCACATTAATATGTTATCTTAGGTAAATAAACGGCCTCTTTATTGAGGTACCGGAACATCTCAGCATTGTCTCTTTGAAGAGTCAAATGTTAGAACCTTTTCCCTTTAGTTTCAGGAAGGGAAAGGGGGTCTAAAGTGTGTGACCAATTCATTTCAGCCTGCACAAAGGATGTGGAAGCAGTTTTTTGCTACCTATTCCTCCTTCCAGACAGCGAGATTTGTTAGGGGCAGTGAGATGATATTCAGAACTTACTAGCCAAGCACTTAGTGCAAAGTCCAATGCAGTTGAAGGAGATAATCAAAGTCCAATTATCCCTGAAGCAGCTGTGAAGTCATAGGGGCAATGAGACACCTTATTTACACAGAATCATAGGATCAATCAGGTTGGAAAAGATCCTTTGGATCATCAAGTCCAACCATTAACCCTACTCCACAAGTTCACCCCTAAACTCTATCCCCTAACACCACAGCTAAGTGACTCGAGCACAGCCAGGGATGTTGAGTCAACTACCTCCCTGGGCAGACTGTTTGACCACTTTTTCTGTGAAGAACCTTTTCCTGATGTCCAGTCTAACCCTTCTCTGCTGCAGCTTGAAGCCCTCCTCTCTGAATCTGTTGGTAATGACCTGTGAGAAGAGACCAGCACCAACCTCTCTACAATGTCCTTTCAAGCAGTTGTAGAGAATGATTAGGTCTCCCCTTAGCCTCCTCTTCCTCAAACTAAACAGTTCTAGCTCCTTCAGTCACTCCTCATAAGATCTGTTCTCCATCTTCACCAGCTTCACCACCCTCCTCCACACTCACTTCAGCTGTGTGATGTCTCTCTTGTACTGAGGTGCCCAAAACTGGACACAGTACTCAAGGTGTGGCCTTACTAGTGCTGAGTGTAGGGGGACGACCACCCTCCTCCTTCTGCTGGTCATACAGTTTTTAATACAAGCTAGGATGCCATTGGCCTTCTTGGCCACCTGGGCATCCTGCTGGCTCATATTGAGCTACTTGTACCCAGCCCATTGAGGGGTGGGCTCTGTTTCTTTTAAACAGGTGGATTCTTTTAAATAGGTGGAATCTTAGGGTGGGTGATCCCAGAAATTCCAGAACTGTTAAAGCTGCATAAGAACAAAACCTCACACATCTTGTTCTCCTCCTCAGCTTCATTTGTAGCTTTGTGAAAGGTTATGACCAGCGACATGAGTAGGTGACAGAGCATTGGAGCTGGCTGCCCAGGGGGCTGTGGAATCTCCTTCTGTGGAGACGTTCCAGACCCACCTGGATGTGTTCCTGTGCGACTTGGTCTGGGTGATCCTGCTGTGACAGGGAGATAGGACTGGATGATCTTTCGAGACCCCTTCTGATCCCTGGTGATTCTGTGATTCTATTCTAGGATTCTATGGGATCAGAGCTGGGGCAAGGACTCAGCTACAGATGCTGAGCCTCCTCTCTGAAGGGTACATGCCTTGTGCACTAAAATCAATAGTTCCTCCCTGTTGGGGTTCTGCTCATTGTGTGACCTAATGGTCTGGGTTTTGGTTTGTGAGAGGAAAAGTTGAAGTTCTGGAGACAAGCTCTGATCCCTTGAAACCGACAAGCTAAAGGCAAAGCTCCTAGCAACCCAGAGAGTCGTAATTCAACCTAAACCTGGGAAATCTACCAACATGAGCTAGAAGACTAACTTGAGGGGGTGTTCAAAATCTATTTCAGTGAGTCAGTGACACTTTGAAGAGTAAGATGTTGCAGGCTGATGCCAGCAAGGAGAAGAAGATGTTCCTGCACCTCAGTGCTGTATTTCATTGCCTGCTTCTAAAGGAGATCTGCATTTTCCCACAGCAAATCTGGAGCAATAGTGAAACCAGCACCCAACGTTTCCTCCCTTGGGTGGAGAGAGATCCCAGAGATCCTAGAGAGATCACACCAGCCCCCAGTGTGAGCAAATGAATCTTTACTGCACATTTATAACCTATGTGTGCGTTCCTGTGTTGTTCCTGTTTGAGCTCCGTGACAAAGCTGTCGAAGCTGTAAGACAGCGATATTCTCATCGTCCCCTAGAAGAAACCTCGGCATTAATTTTCTTTGATCATTTGCTGTTCGCACTGGCCTGGTTCCTAGAATGTCTAGAGGCTTTGCCACAACTCATTAATTTGATTCAGTGCCCTTTCACTTTACACAGGATAATAACATCTGACCTTTCCAAGATCCCCCGTTTTGCATAGACACTAGTTACCTTCAAGCTGCTTCAGTGGACTGGTTTGATTTGGGATTTAGTGTCTCGTTCTTCCCCTTCTTCTTGGTGCATTTTTAACTCTCTTTCCATTAAGCTTCTTCAGCTTTGTACCTGTCGAGCTTGTGAAGTGGCACTGGCTACTCTGACAGTCAGCTGGGAACTGCTGCTGCAGTATAAGACACTTCAGTCTTCCCACATAGCTATGACTTCACTGACTGCAGCTGAAATCCAGTATGCCAGGAGAACACACACTCCTACATTCAGACTGGCTTTCAGATGTATCCTGTAGCTAGTTTCTTGCTCATTTCTTTCATCTAGAGTAAACCTTCAAACTTCTTGGTGATTCAAACACACGTCTCTTCAGTGAAACTAAAGCTCCTATAAAACCTCTGTTGTTTTTTTAAAGTGGAGTTTAATTTTGAAGTGTTTATCCCCGTGTAGGATTGAAGTTTGCTCTACGTGAGTCATATCTGTTCTATTCCCCCGCTGTAGCATTTATTTAGTAAATAATCATCTTCTGAGCAAGGCTTTGTTTAACTTGCATTTCATTAGAACAAGATTTATCATTTTGCCTTGGCAAATAGGAAAAGGGAACTGGAAACACAAAAGCTTGCGTTTCTCTTCCTCGTGCAGTGTCAGTACTCTGCATACAGGCAGAGCACTACAGCGTTCAGAGTTGTTACTAGGTCCCTTCCATGTGTGGTGGATACACTGAAGGAAATAGTAAACACGATGGTTTAATTCAGCTGCTTTGATGTTTACATTGTGGTGAGGCCAGGGATACTAATGATTTACATCAGTGCAGCTGGAATGGCAGCTTTCTCTTTAATAAGCAACCATATCCCAGGCAGAGTCTGAATGTGAGGTGTGGGAGTAACTCACAGATTTAGACACTGATCTGGAGAGTGAGAAGAGAGAACTGAAAATCTGACTCTCCCTAGCACAGCATCCAGCTATTTGCAACTTGAACAGCAGCTCATGAGATGCTCTCATGACTACAGCTTGGTCAGATCATGATGCTATGGTTTGCGTTCTGACTTCAGAGAACACTTACGATGTAACTGATTTTCAGCGATTATTCTCTTTCTGGAAGACCCTTTGAAACAGTAAAACATCTTTAAAATCATCTGATAAATGCATGATTGGAGTTTAGGCTTCAAACTCCTCTGCTTAACGAAAAACACTGGACACCCAATGATGTTTCATTACTTTCTTAACTCGAGATGTTTTTCCCTTTGGATTTAAATACACAGATAATTTTAAAATAACCATATTTATGGGTCTGTATTTTTCCACAGTACCTTCTTCATATTTATCTGTCAAAAGTACTGAAATTTTACCTGCCCCTTCCTCCTGACCAATCCTGGGACAAAAGATTTTAAGGTCGTCAATGCAGCTAGCATTTAACCCAGCTCTGATCAGCCTCTCTAATCTCAATCCTCCTATCCCTCTTGCAGGTGTTAGATACCCCAGTGACAGCTGCATTTGAACTATGAATAGAAAAAGAGTGATACTCCATTTCTGCCTTCAGAAGGGCTATGGCAGTCCTGCCTGCCGGGAAAAGGTCCTCTTTTTCATAGAATCATAGAATCATTAGGGATTGGAAGGGACTTAGAAAGATCATCCAGTCCAACCCCCCTGCCTCAGCAGGATCACCCAGACCAAGTCACACAGGAACACAGCCAGGCTGGTCTGGAACTTCTCCAGAGAAGGAGACTCCACAACCCCCCTGGGTAGCCTGTTCCAGTGCTTCGTTACCCTCTCAGGTTGAACAACTGGCGTTCGTCAGCTTCCTACAGAACCTGAATATGTGGAAGAGGACGCTCGTGGTTTTCCTTCTACTTCATTGTGATGGCTGACCAAGTGCTCCACTTGGGACTCACACATAGTCTAACCTTCAAATATCGATGCTTTCCTGAAACACTTGAAGGTGTAAGAAAACCATGCAACATCTTGAGTGCTCTTAGTTCACGCACTGAGGAATCAAAGCAAGGTAAGTGGCCAAGCCTGTAAAATAACAATAAAATCCAAGCCACAAAATCTAGCAGTAGCAGCCTCAAACTGAAAGGGCAGGTTTAGCTGGCCAACATGAAAACTACGATCTACAAAAGCTTGCCTTATCTACTTTGGCATTTGAGGGTATGCAGACGTCAATATTTTTACTGCTGAAGTGATTGAGATAAAATCCTGCCACCTACGTGGTGGGGAGGAGTTGTTTTAACACACCAGCCGCCTTTAGTTTCCTATTGCCTAGCTTTGATGGCCCATGATCTGACTCAGTGTGTGAGCTGTTGTCTGATTACTCAACAGTTAAAGTCTCTCCACATGCTGTTAAGAAAAATATCATGGATTTGTGAAACGCAAAGGCACTAAGGACAACTAGGATGAGTGGACTAGATGACCTTTCGAGGTCCTTTCTGATCCCTAATCATAGAATAACAGGATCATTAGGGATCAGAAGGGAGCTTGAAAGATCATCCAGCCCAATCCCCCTGCCACAGCAGGATCACCTAGACCAAGTCACACAGGAACACATCCAGGAGGGTCTGGAATGTCTCCGGAGAGGCGAGATGTCAAAGCATGGTCCAAGTGGTTCCAAACTGTGTCAGTGNCGAGATGCCAAAGCATGGTCCAAGTGGTTCCAAACTGTGTCAGTGGCAGCAAACAGTGCTGAGCCAACAGTGTCGCAGGCTTTTAGGAGACACTAGAACTGGTGAGCTAAGTGGCAGTCTTCTAGCCCCCACATGGCATCTGTGAAGGAAAGGTGCCACCCTAACCATATGGTTGGCGTTTTGATTCTGTCCTCTGAGGGCACCAGCTTGACCGTGTGGATGGTGCCCGATTCCTGTGGGTGCCACATGGACTATGTGGTCAGCACCACATTCATTTACTGGTCTCTGCAGAAAGAAAGCTACCAGAGTGTGGGGAAAGAGAGGCGGTGTCACAGCTGTGACTGAGGAAATGTTTGAGTAAGCAGGAAAGACTCTTAAATCTTTGGCAGGGAGTTGAGGAACTAGGGGTTGGGGTGTATGTAGTACACTCAACTGACCCGATACCTGCCAGCCATGCCACCCAACCCCCTGGAAGTGCTCACTGAAAATAGCGAGACAAAGAATCGGTGGCTGGTTTGGAGTGGCCTCCACAATGGGCAGAGCTGGGAGGGACCTGATGTCTGCAGGCCATGCCACACGACCCCCTGGAAAAGCTTGCAGAAAATGAAAAGGAAGAGAAAGGGTCGTTGGATGGTTGGAATGGCCCTCCACGATGGGCAGAGTCTGGAGAGGTCCTGTGGCCCAGAGTGGTCTCATTCCCCAGTTAGGGCAGGATATGCCCTTCCCCAAGGGGCCCTCATCAAAGGCAAAGACTGCTGCATAAATCTTTCCCATTTTTCTCTCAGAGGGTGTGTAATGGTGCTGTCACACAGTCTCTGCTTTGTCAGTTACACCTGGTTGGGGTTTTTTCTTGTTCTCAGGAGTAGGTTTAGTAAAATCCTCGTGTTTCCCTAACAACTACTTCTTCACCTGATAAATTCTAAGAGAGCTGGTTGGTGTCCTTAGAAATACAAGCACCAACCCAAAAGACGCATCAAGACCAACCTGAAATCAGAGCATGGCTTGATCCTGCTTTATAGTAGCACAAAGAGCAGCCATCCTAAGTGAATAAATATCCTTAGTTTTTTTCTATGAGAGCTACAGAATTTTACAAAGCTCTAGTACTGTGATTTTCCACTTTTAAGCTAACAATAAAAATTGCAGCTTTGTGTGAATTTAGAGAACATGATAACAAAACAGTCCTGATCCTACAGGTAAAGTATATTTAAGCCACTGAAATGCTAATGCGTTAGACAAGAGCGAAAATAATAGTTCTCCATCACGTTATTTGTTTGAATGCTTTTAGTGCTGGCACCTTCTAGAGAGCTTGCAATTCTTTCTGTCAGCAGGTATCAAAAATTGCTTTCCCGTGTAATTCAGGATCATCACTGTTTGCTTCTAGATGATAACAGATTTCCTAATTGCTGCTGTTGTGCTTCTAAAATAACGCATCTCTAAGCCACTTCAGGCAATGATGAAGCAGCGATAGCTGTAATGCAAGCGGGAGGTTGGAAAAGGCACCATATATCTGTTAGACTCTGCGAGAGGGTGAAAGGAAAGTAAAATTCAAACCGTCCAATTTGAACAGACTGCAGTGCTTAAAAGACAGAACAAAATACTAGGAAGGCTTTAGTTAGAGACAGAATTTTATCACCTCAAGAAAGGTATGTCAAATACGTCTACACACTATAATAAAGGACTAGCTGCCAGACCAGCTTCTCCACCAGCCCAAATTTGGCGTAATTTCAGTGGATCCAGGCCAGCTTACAGCTTCTGAGATTTTCTGCTCTTCTGTTTATGGGAAGACAAATTATGTCCCACCATGGCAAGTCATGAATTTACTGCCTTGGACATCTGAGACCACAATGGCTCGTGACACTATTATTGTAGTAACATTATTTATGCTATTTATGTAGTTCTTCCCACTTCTGTCTCCTCTAAGCAGATGTCTTGGCTGAATAGTTTGAGATTTAAAACAAGGCAACAAATTTCTTCCCACAGGGAGTGTTTTCCAGTTCTGCCCTTTGCTCACAGTGATGTCCGGTCACAACTGTTTTACACGTGGAAGTGAGAGGAAGGTGAACTGACCAGCAATGAGACTTTAGAGGACTGAATCTGATTCTTGCTTTTCCCCAGCTTTACAAAGTCACAAAGAATAAGAGAGTCAAAAGGAGTTAAGTCTCCTCATACTACAGCACCTAAGGCAGAAATGAGAGTGTGAGATTAACACTGCTCTGCTTGCAGATGCCCACCTCCCCACAACTGTGGAAACCTTTGAAACCACTGTTCTAGATATAAAAAGCACAACAAGTCATGTTCTGTTAATACTTTCCGCTAGAATTTTATGTTGCTTACAGTTTAAAACAAAAAATAGAGTCAATTTTTGCTAGAAGGATCCTTACTGTTGCCTTTAAGATGCTTAAGATTCCTATTCTATAGCTGTCTGAGGCTGCGAGCATTTGCACGGCTGGTTAACGACGGTTAAAAATCTTTGCAGTCTGCAGTAAATTAGCAATAAATAAATACAGCACCCGAGCAGATGGTGCTTAGACAAACTTCACTCTACCTTGCATTCTTGTATCTTCCTTTGCCATATCTATTGGTAGCCACTGCCAGGGCCACAGTTCTGGGCAAGGCTGGTATTGGATCTTGTCTCGTATGGCAAATGTGCTTTCAGTGAGTCCGGAAGTTCAGTTGGATGCAATGTCAGTTAAATTCATTACTGATGGAAATACACCAGAGACAATTCTGATGCCATCACTGGGTAATGCAATAGAGCTCATTGTTGCTCAAAAGGCCTTGCTCCATTTGTGATGCACTGAGCAGCAACAGAAGCTATGCCGCTATTTCTTATCAGTCATATAACTCCCCTGAGCTCACTCACAGGAAATGAAAAACAGATTTCCATACTGGGAAAGGTAC
This sequence comes from Upupa epops, assembly GCA_013397515.1. Classification (NCBI taxonomy): domain Eukaryota; kingdom Metazoa; phylum Chordata; class Aves; order Bucerotiformes; family Upupidae; genus Upupa; species Upupa epops. The sequence continues at coordinate 72,243 of VZRI01007233.1, forward strand.
CATACATTTCTATTTGATGAGGTTTTTATCAGTTTGAATATATCTGCTTGCTTTTACTGGAATATTTTCAACACACCTTTTCAGGAACATGTCAAAACTAGCATTACTGACCTTACTCGTGGCTTTGGTGATGAGAACTACAGCACAGTACAGCCATCAGTGTCTTTGTTCTTTAATATTGGTTGGTTTTCTTCCCTTATCAATATACAGGTATTTACAGTTGACTCTGTCTTCTAATTAGAACGTCACACTATTTGTTCTGTAGCTGGCCTCATTGCCCAAACAGTCCCACTACCTTTATTCCTGTTCGCTTTATTGCTGGATATAACGCTCCTTCCATCTGCTGCACCGTTAGATACAGCCCTCATATTGTGTTAGTTGTGAATATAAATGCACCTGAAAAGATATCTGCCTCCCACACTCAGGAGACTAATATTGTGCTCTATTCTTAGTCACAGGGAATATAATTCCAATCCAAATTAGTCTCTAGAATCTTTAGTTTCGGAGAACTCATGCCTCATAATGAAAGATGTACTGAAATAAATCAAGCTATTAGTGAGTGACAAGGACTCTCTCTCCCACCAAGATGTGATTCTACCTGCTTACTTAAAGCTTATCCTTGGTTTATCAAGCGTCAGCCCGGACTTTGTGTGAATTTCTTGCAGCTTCTTTCAGGTACTGAAGGAAACTGAAAGCAACTCAGTAACTTCTGAAAGTAATCCAACTTTTTCCCTGTGCTGTGTTTCACTGTCTTCTCAAAACGGCTGTTTGAATTTATGCACCTCTGAACTAAACAAGGCTGTTTGTGGCTATTGGTCTAATTGCCTTAGGCTCACATTGAGCTAACAGCTTGGCCAACGCTGTGTGTGGACACATGTCCAAGGCGGGGCAAGGCAAATAAAGAGCAGAGAATCAGATCTGAGGACACCCTTATCGCAGCACGTGGTCTGCCCTGGCAGCGCAGTGTGGAATCTCGGAAAAGCTGGGCACGTCCCTTCACCCCAGGCATCCAACTTGCATAGCCATGCTTGCCCAGCATAGCAGCATATGTCTCATTAACCTCGATAGCTCTGTAGGAGTTACTGTTTTGTACAGTGAAGAAACATTTCAAGATATGTCTGACATTCTGGGCATAAAATGACTCCATCAAAGTGAAAAAAAACCAAGAAGCTGCATTGGAGTCTTCTTTCTTCAACAAATATTTATGTGGGACATTGTAAAGAAACAAAACCTAGTTTCTATTAATAGCTAGGCTAATTCTTTTAGCTCTTTCGTTGCTTCAGGCTGTTGTTAGAATATCTCTTTTTCAGACATTTATTCCATTTCCACAATTCCCCATCCAAAATCATTACCCTGGGGCAACTGTTTCTTACTATTTCTGCATCATGATTTTTCTTGCTTTAGCTTTGTGCCCAGTGTAGTTCTGTGTTTTAGGAGTTGAGCATATTATACTGATTAGCCGTATCTTCTTAGCAATGATGCTGGCTTAGCCTGTTTCCAGATCTTAAAGACCTAGTCGACATCACCAAATCATAGAATGGTTTAGTTAAAGATCATCTAATTCCAGCCTGCTTTGCCATAGGCAGGGACATCTCCCACTGGACCTGGCTGCTCAAGGTCCCATATAGCCCAGCATTAAACTCTTCCGAGGAGGGGGAAATACTCAACTTCTCTGGGAAACTTGTGCTTCATGAGGAAATAAAATGCAGAGCTAACTGTTTCTAGAGTTTCTCGGGCATGGCAATACTGGCAGGCCACTTTGGTGGTCTTGACTAACCCTGCATCTACACTGGGTAGATCCTCCTCGTTTACAGATGCTGATGGTACATGATTTCTTCCTGTCTCCAGCTGTTTATAAACGATCTCCTTCCAAAAGTCTCCTGAGTGCCCCACCTATCAACATGGCTAGTGAGTTTGCCCAAATACCTTCAATAAGAATGAAGTCTGTTAGCCCATACAGTCTTGACTGATTAATGCACATTAGAAAGCATTCAGACACAAGCTGCCTGCAAAGGTGAAGACAGCAGGATACAGCGAAATGAAGCTGGGAGCAGACTGGAGTAGATGGGATCTTCCCCAGTATTCTTGTACTGACTACTAGTGCTACACCGTGATGGCAAAAGAGAAAGAGGAAAATCTTACTTCATCATTTCCAGAATTGAGAACATCTTAAAGTGACTAAGCAGACACTTGACCTGCCAGGGAACTGCTCAAGAATCTGTTAGAAATAAGACTGGAAATGTAGACCAGCCTGATCTGCCAGATTTTCAGACAAAAATGGCATAAAGAGAGATACTACTAAATCAGAGCTCTACAGTCCCAGGTGAACTTTTATGAAGACTTACACAAAAGCTTTCTCAGCTATGCCAGCATTATACTCCATGAAATACTAGTACACTTGGAGTGGGAAGAGATAAAAACTGGGTTGCTTTGAAGACACTTGAGGGAAAGGCAGTGTCTTTCAGAAAATAGTGCTGGGGAAGCTAAGGAGATTAATTCCATAAAGCAGCGTGAAAGGTGTAGCCTGCAGTAAAAGAAAACCGAACAGCAAACCCATAGCCCACAGATCATTTCATAATAATAAGCTAAAGCAGAGAAGTAAATAGTAGCAAGAACAGCAATACTACTTGATGCAGTTATTCACACAACTGGATAACCTCAGGAGATCAGCACAGGAGATCAGGATAAGCACAGGAGATTGGAAGGCCTGTCAGTAACACAACTAGAACCTCGGCAAAAATGTTATGAAGATAAACACTGGATTGAACTGTTGCCATGATGCTTAATACTTGTTAATATTGAATACTGACATTACTAAATGATTTACTCCCTTCAAGATCTCCTAAGTAAAAACTACCTCCCTCTGTAACTTTCCCATATACAGTTATGCTGCTCTTCCAGTCAAGGATATCTTCAGCCATCTCCTAAGGCTGGCTGGGGCACTCTAGTCAATTAAAAAAACTCAGCACTGAGCAAAGGCTGGAAACAAAGCTATCAATTTAACCATTAAAATCCTTAAAAACACGAATCCCAAATGCCTTGAAGAAGTAAAAAAGAAACGAAATGGATAAGAACATTCCCACATGCGTATTGATCTCTTCTAAGAGAGAGTATTGAGAGCATCTGCAAAATTGAATTAGTTTGCCAGAGCTTCCTGATTAAGGAGGATTACCGTTTCTAATACAAACAGGTAATAGAGGATGGCTGAGCACATTACAAGCCTGAATGAATTTAAACAAGACAAATGCATATATTACCACAGGATGCGTCATGCTCCCCGCACGCCTCTTAGCTTACTGTAAGGAATATTCCGAGCGTGGCGCAACGAGGTATCTAGGTGGCAAAGATGTATGCTGTGCAATTGGCCATGGTTAGGCTATTGTTGGTGGGTGCTCTGAAATGTTATCTTGAGAATCAGATCAGGCAAAATTGGAATAATGCCTGAAAATTCAACATAATACCCTTCGAATCCTTACAATTACTGCTGATACCACTGATCTCATCATGCACAAAGAACCACCTTTATGGTATAAAAACTACAGCTGGAAAAGGTCATCTTAATGATGTCCCATTTGTGCTTTTAAAGGAAATCAAAACCTAAAGTAGTGTGCATAAACTATTCAAATCCTTCCTGACAATTAGTTCCATTTTGTAAGTATCGGAAAGCCATGCACAGAATCCATTCCTCAAACGATCAGGCTCATTCTTCTAACTAAATGCAGCTGAAGCCTACTTATTGGCTTTTGCACCAACACGGTTCTGCTGTGTAAATTGCTTTTCTCATTGTATATTCTCATGAGAGACTTACAGAGAGAACACAACTTCACCCACCAACCTCAATTTTGCTCAATAAACAACCTGATCTTTGATTCAGCTGTTCCACTATGCTTGCCTCTCTTTCAGTTGCTTTTTATCCTTGTTACCATGTCTTCAGCAGGCTGAAGAAGAGCAGTGTCCTAAGCCATGCAATATGAAGTGACTCGTGATCAGCTATATTGCACAGCTCATATGTGTAGGGCTGCAATGGATGGCTGTCAGCTCTACAAGGGAATAGACAAGACAGAAAGGGTGGTGGGGCAGCTCTCTGTTTTGACTGCATGGAAGTCAGCAAGTGTGATGGTGCAGTGGACTGTTTATGGGTAAAGATGAGGAAGGCTACTGAGGCACACATCCTGTTGGCACTCTGTTATAGACCACCAGACCAGGATGAGAAGGTTGATGAGTTGATCTATAGACAACCAGCTGAAGGTGCAAAATCACAAGCCCTTGGTCTTGAGTGGACCTCAACTTACTAGACATCTGCTGGAAATATAACAGTAGAGAGGAAACAGTCTAAGAGGTTCCTGGAATATGTGGAAGATAACTTGTTGACTCAGCTGGCAAGCGAACCTGCCACGGGAAGGATATTGCTGGACCTGTTGTTTATAAACAGGGAATGACTGGTGGGTGATGTGGTGGTCGGATGTTGTCTTGGGCTTAGTGACCATGAAATGATGAGTTCTCAATACTTGGAGTAAGGAGGGAGGTGGTGGGCAGCATAACTATTTCCACTGACTTCCAAAGGACAAACTTCAACCTGGTCAGAACACTGGGTGAGAAAGTCCCTTGATTGGTTCCCAGGCTGCCCAGGGAGGTGGTGGAGTCGCCATCCATGGAGGTGTTTAAAAGGCGAGTAGCTAGAGCACTTGAGGCCATGGTCTAGGGGTTAGGGAGATGGGATGAGGCTGGACTTTATGATCCTGATGGTCCTTCCCAGCCATGAGGATTCTATGGTTCTGTGAACTCCAGATCCATTGAATGGGCATCACTGATTTTTCTGTTTTTGTGATGGGTGCTGTTGCATCATGTTTCAGTGAAAGCATTCAAATTCTCCAGGATTTCATAGAGTAGGCAGGTCTGACTAACCTCAGCACAGCAGCATCTTCCAATTATTATCCATCCCATCACTAGTCCTGTGCACTATATAAACCATCTCATTCTATCACAGCCCTTCCTGAAGAAATGCAAAGTTAATTTGACAGTATCTATGTCAGTGAATATTACTAAACACTAAGATCTTTGAGGTTTCAGTCTCAGTACCTTCAGTGCTTTTGTCCAGGTCAGGTGTGCCAGAAAAAGAAAGACAGACTTCAGAAAAAAAGTAAAAAACCAAGGTCAATCCCACAGGATGCAGAAACCTCCGCTGTCTTCCTTCTATGCTGAGAAGCCATGCCTCATAGAATCATAGGATCATCAGGGATTGGGAAGGACCTTGGAAGATCATCCAGTCCAATCCCCCTGCCACAGCAGGATCACCTAGACCAAGTAGCGCAGGAACACAGCCAGGTGGGTCTGGAACGTCTCCAGAGAAGGAGACTCCACACCCCTCCTGGGCAGCCTGTTCCAATGCTCCAGTACCCTCCCTGGGAAGAAGTTCCTGCTGCTATTTATATGCAACCTGCTATGTTCTAGCTTGCACCCACTGCCTCTTGTCCTATCACTAAATGACCTTGAGAAGAGCCTTACAAATTAGGGGAAGTGCTGAAGGGTTCCTGCTTGATATCCAAGTTATGTATATTTTCTTGATTCTGACAGGCATCCCAGAATAAGAATGACAACCTCAACTCCTTTTTCTAAGGGACAAGGTGTTTGAACACTATCTTTTCTTTAATTGAATGCAAATATATATATATATGTATATTTGTCTATCTGTGTGCACATATATATATATATATGCAGGTATATGTTTATATGTGTAGTGCAGGGACAGAGAGAGCTAGAAATGAGGGGCTTGTCAAACGCTAACAATGTGAAGGCACAGACTTTTCCACAGTGGCTGACCTGTAACTAGTGACAGCAGTCAGTTTGCGTTACCATAAGCTCCCTTGAAAGGCAAATAATTTTAGCCTCATTTTCCAGTAGGGGAATCATAATTTTTAATACAGTGACAGGTTTTCAAGACTGCAGTGTATGGCTTTTATCTTAAGATTTATTTGACATCTGCAGACTGGCTTTTCCTTTCCTGAAGAGGTTGTTGATAAAATTGTGGTTGTGGAATTTTGCTCACACTGTAATTTGTCTCGGGCTTAGTAGGTTGGTTCTCCAAGGCTCTCAGGTTTTCTGCTTTACTACTTGTGAATGTTCAGGATGGATTCAAGTAGGAAAAAACAGGGGGTCAAGTAGATGCTTTTACTTAAGTGATTAAACATTATTAAGCACAGATAAATGTCAAATTCATAGAATCCTTAGGGATCGGAAGGGACATCAAAAGATCATCTAGTTCAATCCCCCTGTCACGGCAGAATCACCTACACCGTCACAGAGGAACACATCCAGGCTGGTCTGGAACTTCTCCAGAGAAGGAGACTCCACAACTCCCCTGGGCAGCCTGTTCCAGTGCTCTAGTACCCTCNCCTCTTCTCCAAGCTCAAGAGACCCAGCTCTCTCAGCCTTTTCTCATAAGGCAATTCGTATAGCTTTCAGAGACAGTTTGGACAGGACTGGTCAAAACCCATAAACACTTTAAAAATGCTTTGAAGAACAGAGAATAATGCACCTTTCCTATACACAGCCCTCTACGAAAGATATCTCCTCAGATCACATGAGTGACTTGGGCAAGATTGTCGGGGAGTGCATTATCGACTGGGATTTGTGATCAAGTTCCTAAATGTCCTTTGCATTGGGGCAACCGGCTGCACTTTCCAAAGCAAAAGGAGATGATTTAGCTTAGTCTGCAATGCCAGAGGAGTGCATCCAATTGCACTGCCCAGCATTTTCCAAGGACAAGAAGCACATAGACTTACACGGATGCCAGGCATCAGAAACCTGCAACCAGAGCGTGAACCTGAGCTCTCAGAGTGAAGAGGTCACCAGAAAGGCAGCAGAAAGGCCTCAGGAACGTTGAGTCACAATTACATCTTTTCACAGATGTCTGTGCAATTTGTTTTCAAAGATGCCCTGAAATAGAGACACTTCAATCTCCCCAATCTACTCTGGTGCTCCACTCTCCTAATGTCCCATTTAAAGCTTTTGTGATGTTTTTAAAGACCATTCCTACAATACCCAACGAATTTGAGAAAGCAATACGGCAAACCAAAATATTTCAAGCCAGACTGTACAGTAAAATTAGAAAAGAGAAAGGAAAAAAGGAAGATGGTTAAACAGGCAGGTGGGCATGGAGCTGCAAGAGGAAAGCTTTGGAAAACTCTGCAAGTGGCAGAAATGAGACCTTACAGAAAACTCCCAGCAACTGGGACAGATGAAACTCATTACTGCCGGTGGCCTACATGGCATAAAATGGCAAGTAGGCCATTAGCATTGCTACAGAAACCCTTCTGGTGTCTCCCTGTAATTAGCACAAAAGTATTATTATTGTAATTACCTGAATCCCTTAGTACCTCGTGCAGTGTTCACAGCTGTAAGCAGGTTAATGTGAAAATTAATTTGTGCTAATTCACACAAGATCAGTGATGCCCAAACCATTCTGGCTGTGAGACTGCATCTGGAGTATTGTGTCCAGTTCTGGGCCCCTCAGTTCAAGAAGGACACAGAGCTGCTGGAGGGTGTCCAGCATAGAGCAACAAAGATGATGAAGGAAGTAGAACAGCTCCCTGATGAGGAAAGGCTGAGGGAGCTGGGTCTCTTGAGCTTGGAGAAGAGGAGGCTGAGGGGTGACCTCATTCATGTCTATAAAATGTGAGGGGTGGGTGTCAGGAGGATGGAGCCAGGCTCTTCTCAAGGTCATCTGGTGATAGGACAAGGGGCAATGGGTGCCAGCTGGAACAGATGAGGTTGCATATAGATATAAGAAGAAACTTCTTCCCAGTGAGGGTAACTTGAGCACTGGAACAGGCTGCTCAGGGGGGTTGTGGAGTCTCCTTCTCTGGAGACGTTCCAGACCCGCCTGGATGTGTTCCTGTGTGACTTGGTCTAGCTAATCCTGCTGTGGCAGGGGGATTGGACTGGATGATCTTTCGAGGTCCTGTCTGATCCCTAATGATTCTGTGATTCTATGACTATTTGCCTCTTGACTTGCACAAGGCACTGAGGCTTCAAAAATGTCAGAAACCCCTTCTTCACTTTCACTTGTGATAAAACTCATGTGATCTGTTTTCTTTGATCAGTTTATTGTGAAAGTCATTCCTAAGTGAATAAGCAACGAGCTAGCTCTACTCATAGGAATTAATGGGATAAAAGATTTGATCAGGATGAGTTACCTTTTTCATCTTGAGAAGGTTATGTTTGACTGCTAGGGCAAAGCATGGTGCCCCAGCCACACAAGAAAGAAGATAGAATTTTCTCATGCACAAAACCTTAAGAATAAGAGACTGTACAAAACTCAGGGGGACTTAGTCATAGGCAAGAAGGGAAAATAATACAAAAACCAGCTACCTGGAGGACTGAGAGAGGACATGGTTGAAGTCAAGATAAATCAGGGAGAGAGCATTAAGAGAGAGTATTAAGGTCATGTTTAACGACTTTCTGCTGCTTTTTGCTCTTCCACTACATGTGGAAATAATGTCTTGCAGTGGACAGACAGTTTCTGTTCCCTGTTATATGAAGCAATCACTGTCATCACCTGCCAGCACAACAGGGCAATTAAGCTTCATAACTTGAACCAAGCTGTCTTGTAGCCATGACTATCTCACCGTCTATGTCTGGACAGTGACTAGGAATGGCTAATTAAGGGGTTTTTTCCTCTCTCTTCTGCAGAGCACATTAAACTAAACTTTTCAATGTGCCCAGTTTGCCTTCCTTCAAATGACTACATTCCTAGATGAATGCTTTTTGAGAAATACCTAAAAGAGTCACTCCTTAAGATTAAAATGGCAATCTTCAGCCATCCTGCAGAGATGTGCTACCGCAATAATGCAGAGGCATCAACAGTGGGTCCTCACAACGCAGTCCACTCCTGGACTGCTTTTTGTTCACTGCCCTCCCACCACATGGGCAAGGGATTCAAAAAGGCTGATTTCAGTCAATTTACTTTCATCTTCTAGGGACACCTGCAGCTCAGTTCAGACCCTTGCCTGAACCAGCAGTGTTTCTGTCTGTGGTGAGCACTTTCTGTCCCCTGCCATCAATATAACAAATCAAAGCCCAGATTTTTCCCCCTCTTAATGCTTTTTTTTGTTACAACCTGAGATTGTAAGTTCACAGAACACTGTATATTATGGTAAAATTAGCCTATGTGTCTCTCCTCCCCTGTCCTGTCAGTTGTCATCTAGGAGTACGCTGTTGCTGGGGCTAGAGTTAAATATTAGCCCTGTTTTTACGAGCATTTCTGTGGGGTCAGTCAGCTAGGGCACTTGCACACTACTCAGGGTATACCGATGCACTCTGTGCTTTGTTCTTTGCCCACCTAGAATGGTTAATCCCTGCATTTGTTTCCTCCTTTCACTTGTCTGCCTCACTTCTCCACTGTTCTCCTTATATTACACATAAAATATTTTTAGAGACCATATAACCTGCCTTCTCTTCAGCCTAACAGCTCTTTTGTCTTTTCCCCAAAAGCTTCAGTGTTCCATCCAGTCCAAGTCTGGCATGGTCATGAGTTTTTTTGAAGTTGAGGTAAGTTTGAGTTTCCTTTCTATATAGGAAGTTTTCCCCTTGTTTCCCTTAATTCTGTTAGGCATTGGGTCCAATTTATCTCCATTCTTACATCAGATATTCATCTGGAGTGGCTTGTGAGGATTTCAGGTGCAATTTACCATCATTACTGTAACTTCTCTTTTTAGCTGAAAGACAGCCAAGCTGAGAGGCTGAGCTGGGAGTGGAAACAATAAAGTAAATAAAGGGCAGTGAAACAAACTGTCTTTACTGTAAAATGTGGTTTGAAGCTCTCTGGAAGCTATGCAGGTCACACTGACTTCAATTTTTAACACCACTGAATACGTGAAGTTGTAAAGTATGACAGGTAATGCTTTGTTCTGTTTGTAAACAGAAAGCTGTGAATACCTTACTGTCCCAAGCTTCAAAGAAACATAAGAGGAGGTCCTAATGACACTACAAACATGGCTTTAAAATGTTTTATAGTCAAGCTTTCAACGGGGCATAGCAGTTCAGTTCATTACAAAAAAATATGTGTCTTTGAAATGACGAGCCTAGTTTGACTTTCATGTGCTATTAGCTCTCAGTGGAACCGAGGCATTTAAATTGATTGTAATGAGACATTAGCAGACACTATTACTGCAGCAAACCGTTCCTGTTTTGAGATGGCTGGCTCAGGAGGCCTCTAAAAGCATCCCAACAGGCAGCGAGTACTGTGCACTGACGGAGAGAAACAGAACCCAGCTTTGCAGAGGTCTGCCACGCAGCTGGCGTTGCGGTGCAGCACTCGCCAAGTGGATGCTCTGAAGGGCACCAGAAAAACAAGGGAGCACCTTTCAAAGGATGGGAAGAAATGCCAGGGGCACTGCTGGTTAAATGCACTTACACTTTTAAATAGACCAAGTGCCAGACATTAAAACAAAACCATTCAATCTATAGTAAAAAAAAAAGACTTAATGAAAGCAGACATCTCAAATACGAATACTCATTACCTCTCTATCTGACACCACGATGCTGATGGTGAATCTATTTAGAGATTGAAAAGACTTCTCACCTTATGACTTCTACCTCAGCTCCTTCACTTTCAAAAGCCTCTCTCATGCTTGTCAACCTTTCCTAGTTTCTGCTTAAACACAATGACACTGACCTGTGTCACTGACTGTTTTCTCCCCTGATGCTGTGGAGTCTCCTCTGGAGACATTCAACACCCGCCTGGATGTGTTGCTGTGCAACTTGGTCTAGGCGGTCCTGCTGTGGCCAGAGGATCAAACTAGATGATCTTTTGAGGTCCCTTCCAATTCCTAATGGTTCTATTATTCTATGATCCTTGATCTCTTTGCCAATCATCTGGACTAGTCTCACCATTACGCTGTCTTCATGAGGAATTTCAAAAAGCTAAGACTATGGTGGATGCTTGTGCGTGCATATAAACAACTGTATGTTTATTCGTTTATAGCTATGGTGTAATCCACATTTCTAAGGAAAAAAGGGTTTCTGAAATACTCTGAAGACAAACGCTTGCAAATGTGGCAGCTGCTAAGAATCACCGTGACTTTCATATTCCTCCTTCCCCCAGCGGTTACTGTTGTTGCTGGATGAGGAGGCAGCTGCAGCATGCTCATGAAGAGCAGACGAGGCCTGAAGAAGGCAGAACAGCCGTTGGCAGTTGGACGTCTTGCTGGAAAGCTTGTCAACCTTATTTACATTTTCATTTTCATTCCAGCTACTACAAGACTTTATATTCGGATTCTGCTTTAAACTATATCCTTCATTATAATCACAACGACCTTTACATATCTACCCCCATCACCCTCTGGGGCTGCAGCCCTGGCTCGCTCAGTTACCCAGAGGAGTGGCTGCAAGAAATGTCAGGCTGAGCATGACATTTATCCCAATGGCTGCTTGTAAGGTGGCCTTGCCTTAATATGTTTTTTAACTATTAATTTCTGCTAGGAGACTGAAGAGCAGCGTGGGCAATGGTCACATCCTGCTAAAGGACAGCGTTAAGGGAAAATCTGTTTTCTCTAAGACAGGAGCAATACTGGTAGCACGCAACACCTGACGGTGGGTACCCCTGAAAGCAAAGGAGGAATCAAAGTGGTCAGTGACTGATTACTATTGACATTATTTTTACCAGCAGACTGACAACGTAACTTGGCAGGATTATACCTACTAGCTAGTTAAGAGAAGAACTGCCACAGACGTGCCCTGCCCCAAATAAATCACAGCACAGACACACAAGTCCCATGCCTGTATCGCCCCAGGCTGTCAAGCTGCTGCAGAAATGGAAGGTCATTCTTACGTAAAGTAATGCCAGCTGCAAACACACAGATTAGTTAAGGTTTTAGGAGAACGACATCTGTTGCACCTTTTGATCCTTATAGAAAAGACAGTAGTGAATATATTTTGGTCAAGCAAGGATGCTTTCAGAGCCTCTGAAGTATCCCTGGCACACAGTCATGTTTTCATTGGTACTGGCTAATCCAGATTTCCTAATGAATTTCCTTTGTGAGTTCCAAACACACAAGCTTTCTCTTCTCAAAGTTCTAGAGCACACCTCTGGGGTTATGGATATCATAAACAGTTCCGAACTCTGTATTTCTGATTTTCTGATTAATTTTGTATTGGAGAAAGGAAAACTTGGTACCCTGAGACATGAACAGCCGCTGTAAGAATGAGGCTATGGTGGGCTGTACTGCTAGACATCTACGAACTACCATAGTCTGTAGGGGAGGGGACCATCTCAGAGGTTTATTAACACATTTAGATTATAGGAAACACACTTTGTCCATCTCTCAAGATGTCCATCTCCACTTTAATGCTTATCACAGAATCCCACACTAAACAACCAGCATCAAGCCTGAGTCAGCGTTTGCCAGTCTTTAGAAAGAAATAAATAGGAATCTCATTAGGGCAGTATTTGAACTTTTACATTTCAGAAGTTAATTTCAAGTGTTTATATAGCATTGATGAGGGTAACCTCATCAACACAGTGGGCAGAGAATATTAAAGCATTAACGTTTGTTCGATCTAAGGCAGAGATAATTCTTGTGTTGGTTTCAGGCTTGGAAAGAAACAATAGGCAGGGTAATCCTTCAGAATTCTGCATCTCCTCAAACCTGTAGATGCAAACTGACTGTACTGGCACCAGTCCTTTCTGTTCCACAAGATACCACACAAAAATGCCAAGGGAAAGCAACTGTTTAAATCTCATTTGGTTCTGACGGATTTGAATGTTTGACTGGTCTGTTTACCACAGGTCATGGGGATCTGTCATTGCAAACACAAGTATGTCTGATGTGAACTGCCATAATTTCTGGTGGATGACACTGTAATTTCAGTGCTGGAGGTTTCTGTCAACCTCTCTTATGCTTGAGCTGCCACAAATCATTAATTCAGAGAGTGCTGACCTAAGAGCAGAAATCTGGCCTGGCTATGTGATGGCTGAGCAGAGGACCTGGGAAACAAATGGCTGCACAGGATGCTGTGATCACATCACTATTTTAAGTCTTGTCATTCTTCATCACATTTTCACTACAAAGTTTGGAAGACACGAGCATGGATAATGATCGAAGACATAAAAAATTCTGGAAGGGCTGTGAGATGCTGCCTACAGCTGAAAAGAAACTAAACTTCTGAAGAGATCCAGGATCAAAGGACCTGGGAAATGTCAGCTGGAAATGTCTATCTCGTTACAAGGCTCAGTGCAGCAAGTATGGGAGAACAAGACCTGTAACAGATCAGAGCCAATTATCAAAGTAATCCCATTTGGCCATAAAAATATCTAGTCATTTAATACTGCTAAGCCTTGTTTGTAATCACAGAGCTTAATGAGAACAACTTACACTGAGAGGAAAGAAGAGAAATCTCTGGAGTAGAAAGGCTGCTGAAGAGGATGTTTGCAAATGCAAGTAAATTTGAGGGTTTAACTTCTTTTATATCAGCCATACACTATTCATAGAGGAATTATTTCTTAATCAGCCAAACCGATGCCAAAGCTAGCTTCAAGACTATGAAAGAGCACTTTTGTTTCCACACTCTGTGCCATCTAGGCAAGTCTCTCAATTAAGGAAAGGTTTCTTTTGTTTGAATGAAATTCTGTTTAATTTCTGGCAGGCAGATTTCAGAAATAATTACCATGTATAGAGGGATAAACAGCAGATTAATTTATAATTCTCATTACCCACTAGAATTTCAAGCCAGCATTTGGCAGATCTGAACAAAGACAAAAGGGTAGTGGACAAAAGTAGTGTCATATACGTCAAAGCTTGAACAAGAATGAGCTTTAGCAGTGAGCGGGACCCTAACATCTGGGAAGAGCCTGAGAAGTATTTTGAGAATACTGACAAGGGTTTATGGGATGTCAGATCCCAAATTCTAGGGAATGGCTTGGTTAAAAGTGGACAGCAATGCTATATGGTTTAGATTTCAGCAAGTCTACACTGTAAATTTCCAAGAGAAAATCACGTGTGACTAATTTAATAGCCTTCTACTTGAACTGAATGGGTAGACTGGAAGACCAGTTGATGCTGTCTATCTTGATCTTAGCAATGCTTTTGATACAGTCCCCCATAACATCCTCACAAATAAGCTCAGGCATTGTGGAATCCATGATCAGATTGTGAATTGGAGTAAGAATTGGCTGTACAACAGAGCCCAGAGAGCAGGGATCAGTGGTGCAGAGTCTAGCTGGAGACCTGTAATTAGTGGTGTCCCCCAGGGATCAGTCCTGGGTCCAGTGCTGCTCAGTGTCTCCATTACTGATATTGATGATGGAATAAAGTGTCTACTCAGCTGTTTGCTGGTGACACCAAACTGGGTGGGCTGGCTGATTCACCTAGTGGCTGTTCAACTGGTTAAGATCTGGACAGGCTGGAGAGTCTGGCTGAGAGGAATGTAATGAGTTTTAACAGAAACAAATGGAGAGTCCTTCACTTGGGAAGGAATAACAGGAGGCATCAATACAGGTTGGGCAGTGACCAGCTAGAGAGCACCCCTGGGGAGAGAGGATCTTGGAGTTTTTGTGGATAACAAACTACAAATGGATCAGCGATTGCCCTTGTGGTGAAGAGGGTCAATAGGGAGGTTCTTCTACCCCTTTATTCTGCTTTAGTGAGGCTGCACCTGGGATACTATGTCCAATTCTGGTCTCTCCAGGTGAAGAGAGATAGAGAATTAATTGAGAGAGCTCAACACAGAGCTAGAAGGATCACTGGGGGTCTGGAACAACTGCCTTATGAAGAGATGTTGAGAAAATTGAGACTTCTGGTTTGGGACAAAAGAAGACTATGAGGGGATTTAATTACTGTCTATAAATCCATGAGGGCTGGGTGTCAAGAAGAAAGGAATATTCTCTTTTCAACTGCATCAGACAGGAGAAGGAGTAATGGATGCAAGCTAGAGCACAGGAAATTTTGCCTCAGTATGAGAAAAAACATCTTTATGGTAAGGGTTATTAAATATTGGAATAGGTTGCCCAGGGAGGTTGTGGAGTCCACTGCTCTGGAGATGTTTCAGACCTGTCTGGATGAGTTTTTGTGTAGTTGATTTAGGCTTTTAGGCAGTTATGCTTCTCAGCAATTTGTACCCTGCATGAGCAGTATTGAACCAGGTGAACCCTTTCCAATCCTAATAAATAGTGTAAGCTGTAAATTCCTCACTGTAAAGATGGCTCCCAGTGACAGCACAAGAAGCAGTGGACACAGAGAGAAATACAGAACATTCCATTTAAATATCAGAAAAACTTTTTCATTCTTAGGATAATTTGACATAGGAAAAGATTGTCCAAAGAGTTGTGGATTCTCCATCTGTAGACATTAAAAACCTGATGCACTCAAGCAGCCTGCTCTTGCTGACCCTGCTAGTGGAGGGAATGTCAGACTAGGCAATACAGCTGCCTTCCAGTCCTGAATAATCTGTGATTTTCTGAAGCAATGGGCCAAATTCTCAGTGGCTACATACAAAGGGATCACATAGACAAAGCTATTCCTCCTCTTTTACTTACAAATATGTTGTGGGTAAACTCTACTGGCAAGATAATGCGTAGCTGATAACTTCATTCCCTTAGCATGTAAAGTTCATTAGAATAAATAAAATACTACACTTAGCTGTACTAGTGTCCCCTGGCTCACATTATCCTCCCTGGTGACAGTGCTATTGAACAACTGGGTACAGCAATATAAGATTTAATATCCGGCTACGTTTAATATCAAAAGCCCTGATATCATCAGAGCCCACGATGGCTGCAGGTCTGTCAGCATAATCAAAGCTTTATAAGGTCCATAAAAACTCATGGAGTATAGAAATGAGTCAACCAGTACTAATAATTGCTCATATTTAGCAACACGGATGATGACTAAGAATCTATATTTGAAATACCTGGAGTTTGTGGACTCAATTCCAAGTACAAATCCTAGGGAAGATTAATTAAGCGCTATGTTTTCATGGATTTAATACACTGAACTTTGTGCAGTTTACTGATTGTAGAGCTTTCAGGACAGCATCGAAAAATACATTTAATCTGCATATTCACTACAAGCACACTCAATTATCTTGCAAAATGAGTATTGCTTTGACTTGTCTTTCCCTGAATGCAGAATAGAATCATAGAATCATTAGGGATCAGAAGGGACTTTGAAAGATCATCCCGTCCAATCCCCCTGCCACAGCAGAATCATCTAGACTGTCACACATGAACACATCCAGGTGGGTCTGGAATGTCTCCAGAGAAGTATGCTCCACAACCCCCCTGGGCAGTCTGTTCCAGTGCTCCAGTACCCTCACTGGGAAGAAATTCCTGCTGATATTTATATGCAACCTCCTCTGTTCCAGCTTGCACCCATTGCCCCTTGTCCTATCACCAGATGACCTTGAGAAGAGCCTGGCTCCATCCTCCTGACACCCACCCCTCACATATTTATATAGACATTAATGAGGTCAGCCCTCAATCAGAGACCACTGTCATGTTTGGCATTCAGCTTCTTGCCCTTTCATTAGGAGAGGTGCCTGCACTTCACATTTTCAGAAATAATGTTTAGGAAATTCCCTGGGGCATAATTTTCAGTGGCAGATGCCATGTGTCTCGTCTGCTCCACTACCGTTTGACAGCATTTCAAATGATCTGTCCTTTCTGCATTAACCAACCCGACGAAAAATTCAGGTGAAATGAAAATTTAGGGAATTAACATCGTAGCGTCTCAGATGTTTCTCTTTCAGAGAAGGAGTTTCATTAAACATAGCGCATGAAGTGTCTCAAGATTATACATAATTTTTATATGGCAGTTTAAGTAATTGTTGTGAAAGAGGGCTGATGCTCAAAACTGCAGGATACCATATTTACAGTTACATTGCTTTTAATCCAAAAGAATCCTGATGTGCTTCGCAAACGCAGTCCAAACACCATATATCAATGGTAGCCACCTCAGGAGTGTCAGCCGCAATTACAGGAGGGATTCAAGTCAATCAGAGACCAGACCACTGGCTGAAGTAGAATGGTGGTTGCTCTGCAGAATGAGCAGATTCATTTAACGACAAGTGTATCTGAAAGGTCTACAGATTGCTTCAGCATCACACTCCACAAGGGGCATATTCCCGGAAGATGAAAGATTGAGTCAGGCCTAGCAGATGTTAACAAGAGATTAAGGCAGATGTTGACCACATTAATGGTTTTCAGCATATGTAAATGGAGTAGGTAAGAGCACCATCAGGCTCTTTCTAACTATATTGGTGCTTAGCCCGTTGCAGTTTCCATTACTCAACTGAGTGAGTTTAGTATTTGAATTGAAGTTATCCACTTGTACATTCATCTCAAATGTCTATTTTTTCTGGAGATCTGGTAAATACAATATGTTTCTTCACTAAAAGCCTAACTTTTTCATCTAAATGCTATTGGTCAGCAAGGATGTAATTTTTCAGCACAGATATTCAAACATTAAGCCCTCCAGCCCCTTTTAATTCATCTCACAAGTGAGAGTTTGGGGCAATTGAAGTATTTGAATGGCTTTATTTTCTGGTTGGGTTTTTTACCCCTTTCTTTTTCCCTTGTGACTCTGACAAGAGTTTCTGTTTAGGAATAAGGAAAAAATGGTTCATACATATAGGCCTGATAAAACATTTTAACGTATTGCTAGTATTTTGAACCTCACGTTAACACGAATGATGTTTTTTGTCCTCATTTTATACTTCTAAAATAACTCCTAGCCATACCAAAATTCAGCATAGCCTATGGTATTCAGGAATGGTAAGCCCAGGGAAAGATATGAGGAGTAAAGGAAAGACACAATATAAAACTACTATTGTTATATAGATTCAAAAGAAAAAAAACCTCCAGTTAGCTGAATGATTTTAAGTAAAAGTTTAAGTTTAGTCATTTTTCCTTCCCATGTTTCAAATCGTAACTATTAAAGATACCTCCCATGACAAAGATAAACTATTAATTTTTGATCAGGCCTGCAGACCGCATCTACAGCCTAAACTTGCTCCTTCTTCTATTGAAAAGTTAAGTGAAACAGAAAATACCCACGCTTCAATCTGCTGAGTTTTGGCGCTTCTTTGGCCAGCCAGTGACTCACACTTCATACGAAGCATCTCAAATAATTGAGGTACAACGTTGGATTTCAAGTCTTATGGACAGTGTAGGGCAAATGCTAGACTAGTCTGTGAATGCTATGTAAGTGTACACATCCACTTTATGGTAATTCAACTAGTAAACTGTGAAAGGCCTGCAGTCTTTCCTTCTTTCTATCCTCCAGACCTACTTTTGCTATCTCATATGGCTACCATTCAATACCTACGCACTGAAACAAACATAGTAATAAACAACGTAGAATTTATCCACATCTCCAAACAGAGGGGAGAAAGCTGAACGTAAGTGTTGTCATCCCAGTGGTCATGTGCAAGTAGCAAGAGTGGAAGTAAGTTTGAATGAGAAATATTTGAAATATCTCACTTCATTTAGAGTGGCCAGCAGTAGTTGCTATGATAAAATTACCTTGGTGCTCTGTAAGGTTCTTTCAGAAATCTTGTAAATCTAGATTAGTCTATCTTTATAGAATCATAGAATCACTAGGGATTGGAAGGGACCTCGAAAGATCATCCAGTCCAATCCCCCTGCCACAGCAGGATCACCTAGACCAAGTCACAGAACATCACAGAACAGAACATTACGGGTTGAAAGCGACATTGAAAGATCATCCAGTCCAAAAAGCAAAGATGATAAAATTTTAACTGGGATGAAAGAAACCAAACAAGAACAGGAAACACTTTAATGCCATTCAGTATTCTGGAACCATTACTTTCATCCAAACAAGAACATCTATAGAAAATATTAGGGGGGTTAACTGACAAATTGTAAAATATTGCAAGATGAAAGTAATTCCGTTCCTGGAAATCCTGTTTTGTGTGTTTGAGTGCTATCTCCTCCTTACTGGAAGGGTATATTTCACTTTAGTATTTAACTTTTGTTGTTATACATCAAAGAGGGAAAATACAGACAACTGCTGGTAACAGCTGCGTTTCACCTAATGCCACCTACTCATAATTTTACATGGAATGAGTGAGCTACAGCTGAGCCAAAACCAGCAGCAGCCAGTGTACACTCTCATTTCTTTGTGCATCAGAAACACCCACCCAAGGAAGGCAAGGATAGTGGGGACACGAAATGTAATAATCCTGCCCATTATGGGATAGCAGAGTCTTTTCATGAGAAATATTTTGGTAGAGGGAGACACAGGTCTACTACCACGGACAAATTCAGATTGCCAGTACTGCAAATAAATACAGAGGTAATGAAATGCCATTTGCATGAAGTGGTACTGTGTCCTGAGGGTGAGAGTATTTCTGTTTATGCCTTCTTAAAACAGCTACAAGGAGGTATTTTGGAAGAGAGGTTTTCTTTAGTGAGTTATACTGAGACACTACCAGGTAGAAACACTTGTGCCTTAGTATTACTAGTGGCTCCGAATTCTTTTTACTCACTGTACAGACCACTGAATGTGTTTCTGAAACTACAGTTTATTTAAAATAGAGAAATAAATAGCTAAAAAAGAACAAAAAATATCAAAATGGACTGATTACTCTGCCTGGCTAGTTCACTCACTTGGTTTCAGCACGTATCACAGTTCAATCAGCTCTTTATTATTTCATAATGTTAAAGGTTATTATCACAACACAAAAACAGGGTAATAGCAGGTTCTCAAACTAGCACATACTTGGCTCAAATGCTGCTGCACTAACCTCTTTCTTTACAAACCTAGCACATGTAGTATTGTAAATCATCCTTACGAAGTTGTAGGTTGCTGTTTCTGAATTGGAACATCTCATGCTCAGGACAGTTTTGAATCAGAAAAGACCCATGGAATCATAGAGTCATAGAATCATGAGGGATCGGAAGGGACCTCAAAAGAACATCTAGTCCAATCCCCCTGCCACAGCAGGATTAGCTAGACCAAGTCACAGAGGAACAGATCTAGGTGGGTCTTGAATGTCTCCGGAGACTGCGACTCCACAGCCCCCCTGGGCAGCCTGTTCCAATGCTCATCACCCTCCCTGGGAAGAAGTTCCTGCTGATATTTCTATGGAACCTCCTCTGTTCCAGCTTGCCCGTATTGCCCCTTGTCCTATCACCAGATGACCTTGAGAAGAACCTGGCTCCATCCTCCATGTCCCTCTCTGTCACTTTGCAGGATCTTCAAAAACAACACACCGACCCGTGTGACGTACAAATGATGTTACCTCTCAGATATTGAGAACTGTTGTCAATCTAGACTACATCCTCCAGCAGCTAAAGTAACGGGAGATTTCTGCTCACAGTAAGGAAACATTCTGGGAATAAGCACCACACCTGCAGATTTATCAGGCTGACATTTAGGTGAATGCTTTGCTAAATCCCAAGTGACAACATGGTGATGCCAGAAGCATTTCCCTCTAGTACAAACAAAATACAACCTGTGTATTAATATTGAGATTTAGGCTGCCAGTTAAACATTGGAAGTTTACACAGTAGAAAAGATAGTGAACCACTGTTGTTTAGACAGTGAATGAGCATCACTGCTGTCAGGCACATGGAATGAATCTGGTGATTCCAGACAAGACGAAGAACTGATGACCAGAGGAGCAGCAGATAGTTAGGAGTGTTTTCAATCTGCAATCTAATGGGATTAGACTGTTTTTCTTCTACACATGCTCATGATAGGGATGCAGTGGCCTTGGTACAGTAAGGCTAATGTTGGGACTTGATTATCTTAAGGTATTTTCCAGCCTAAACCATTGTATGATTCTGTGATATGGAAAAGATTACAAGTTTTGATCTAGAGCAATGCATACCGCCTTCAGTGCAGCTCGCTCTTGGGACAGGTATCTAATACTCATCTAAAGAATTTAAAGTTGCAAGGCCATTACAAGAGGTGTTTGTAGATCTGAGTAGAATCTTACACCTCTATGAGCAGCCTCATCATAGGTGGTAACTATTCTGTGGTGGAGTCACAGTCATAGAAATCAGCATCCTTCTGACCATGTCTGTGCCCTGAAAGCACGGAGAAACCTTGCTGAAAGCCAACACAAGGAGCTTGTTTCTCAAACAGGAAACCTTGACTGACATTCATTTTATTGATCACCTAAACTACATCAAATGCCATGCATCTGTATCACTGTCATTGGCATCTGGTTCCCGATTTCTGGTGCTGAATTCTCTAGAGCGAACTCTATGTTGCTGGACTGCACCCTCCTCACCGGGGAGGTTTCAAGGATGGACAGATCTGCTGTCATTTAACCCACCCATCAGTAAGGAAGTTAAGCACCTTTTGTTTTTAAACCAGCAAAGACTCCTTCATTGAAAGCTCTTTGTTCTTTCTTTTCTTGTTTAACACTGTAATGCAATCCAGGTGCCAAACACTGCGAGCCACCGAATAAAACCAAACCATTGTATTCACAGGCAAATGAACCTTAGCATTTAAGGGATGTTATTTGGAAGGAATCTTTAATTGGTTTGATAGCTTTAATATCCTCTCCTGCTTCTGCGCTCACACAAGATCTAAAAGATAAGTATCTTCCTGCAGGATTAGACCACTGCATGATTTCAATTCCAACACAAAATCCAGACCCATAAAGGGCACGTCGTGTTTACAAACATACCCTCTCTCTTATTCATCTGTAATATTTGTTCCCCTCATGCAGTGTTTGATCATCCTCTAAAATGAGGCTTCTTTCCCTGTCTGGACATGCAAAAACCCTACTGGTTTTCATCACCACACTGTCATCCTTTACCATGTTCTCTCTTCCCTTCTATAAAGTCATTGTAGCTGTTCCAAACAGTGAGGACACTTCATGTCTAACCTATCATTCATTATCATAATAAAAATTAAGAAGAGATTTAATACATAGCTTCAATTCTACGCACTGGAGCTTTCTGTACTCAAGACTCAGTTGTGCATGTACACTTGGAAGAAGAAAATAGAAGTGTTAGAGGCACGCGAGCATGGGAGTTTAGAAAGTAGTCTCCAGTGAATTTGACACAGACAGAACGCATGGCTGCACGACTACACAGTCACACATCAGCTCTATTTACTGCAAACTGGAAAATAACTCTCCAAAGAGTAATGCTGGTTTATCCAATCCCTATTTCACTAAAAATGTTGACCATCAGCAGCCACAGGAGTTAACAGCAAACCTGAAGGTGAGTACAGCTGAAGTATTTCAGATCAAAGAATAAAGAACAACAAAAAAAATCAATTCCAATGCTGAGGACTTTTATCTAAGACTTTTCCATCGAGGCATCTGTATTTCATAGAAAAGATTAGCTGAACACAGATGCCTTGGCTTTTTTCAGATGTAACTGCCTATAAGGAAAAAGCAGGAAAGATTCCTCCTGGAAAGCAGATTCAGCTATGATCAACCCTAAAATATAGTTTCTACTCAGAAATGAATAGGAAGCCAGAATAATTCTCGGAGTTGTAGTGTAGTACCACTATTACCTGCAGCAGCACTGGTTACCAAGGGGATTTAAGTCACGGTGCTCCACGGAGAGCACTACTGTCACTTACGGTGAGGTGGGAGGCAGGGATCACAGCAGTAAACTCGTATCCAGATAAAATAACTGCATTCTCCTGACCCGAGAGGGTTTTAATACATTCTTAGACACTGTTGTTGCTTCATTCAGCATCAGTCTTGGACTATGACCACAAAAGAGCAGCAGGAATGCACTCCGAATAAAAGGTGGGTTTTGCCACATCCTCTGGCTCTTGACCTTGGTCTTAGCTGGACTGAACTTCAAGAAGCTGCTCTCATGTGTGCCCAAGTGCCTACACCACTGCCTGGAGGCTGAGCTAGTCGGTAGCTTTATTGCGTTGTAACAAATAAAGAGTCTGGAGCTCTAGTCCCCACAAGAGCCATATGCCTATATCATAACTTTCTCCTTTTAGGGTTGCTTTTCCTGTCCTAATTTATACTTCCTCAGTTACAGTACATACATTTACATGGTTAATGTTCAGATTGCTGAGATTACACCATAGTGATGCATGCAGTATAAATGCCTAGACAGATGGATGCAATAACACAGATTTCTGAAAGGAGGGGAACTTGCAAAGCCAGAAGCTCACACTTTAAGAAATCTCATTTGCTAGCATAGGGGTCACTGAAAATAGATCTGAATGCTTAAAAAGCAGTTAAATACTCTTCAATAAAGCACTGCTGACAAAGGTATGCATTCTTTCCTAGAAATGGGCTCTAGACTGTTAGGCTGCCAGGAAATTATCTTCTTAAGAATTTTTTTCAAGTTTATGATTTATAAGGAGTAAATGCAAACCTCTTCTGCAAAGGAAGTCTGTGGCAAAGTCCACTTTGCCGATAGCCTTTCTACTTAAATAAACATGATGCTTATTAATTATACCAGAGTCTGTCCTGCAGCTTCGATGCTTCACATATAACTCACAGAATAGATTATGTCCAAGACTAAGAAGTCACAATACAAGTTTAAATCACTACAGAGCAAACAGCTTGGCTGATGCCAGATGAAAGGTCTGTGGAAAAGAGTGCCTCTCTCCAGTGATTAATAATCCAGAAATAAAACAACAGGTGCTGTTCTGCCAAGCCCTCTCGATATTTTGATAAAACAAACTCCCCTCCCCAGCCCACCACCAAACAACTGGCACAGAGGGACAGGAGCAAGGACCGTCCCTTTGATAATACTGCTGCTCACAAAAGGAAAAGTAAAATTGTCACTCATGACCAGCTGCCTCTCCTGAGGAGGGAGAGAGCTATTGTCCAGCAATACTAACGTTTCAGATTCAGAAACTTTGCTTTTCAATTCCTTTCTGGTTAGAACAGAAACAGCAAAAAAAACCAAACCCAGTTGCTGGCTTACTGATCTTTAAAGGCTACAGGCAAGATGATGTCGACAGATATTAAAGGAGCTTGTTTGAAACGAGGTAGAGGTCATAATGATAATTAGAGCAATGAATCTAAAGCTGGTTAAATGAAAGAAGTAATAGATACAAGAAATATACCTTTCCCTGCCTGGCTGTGCTATCTATCGCCTTCCCCACAGTTTGTTTCAAAGTCTCTCTCTGCCTTTCATCTTACACATATTTCAGCACCGTTGTTATGCAAGATGGGGAATCATTCATTTTAATGTGATACTAAGCATATTATCAGAAAAACAGAGAGAAGCTACCCCTTTTTACCGACTATCTAATTAAAAAGCTCCACAATACAAATTCTTCGCAGTCCCTTGTTGCACACAAAAGATTTAATGCTGCACACGAACAGCTACGTGCACATAAAAAGCACAGAATTTGTGAAAGCTTCTGATTTTAGCTTTTTCTGTTCCTTCCTCTTGTTACAGAAGCCACAGCTATCACTCTCTTCAACCGCTAATAAAAGCGGTTTAATGCCAGGTAGATTTGCTGGTTTGCAGCTTCTTTGAGCCCCCAACACGCTCACTAAAGGAAAGTAACTTTAGCTAGAAAAGAGATCCTAGCAGCAGTATAGTGAATAATTCATCATCGCATTTTTCTTTTCATCTCATTTTGTGCTAGTAACATACACAACCGAAAACATTGCACACAATCTCAAACCAACCACAGACAAGAACTTCTAGCAGCAAAATACACATAAAACCAGCAGGCAGGTTCCCCCAGCTTATACAATAACAGCTTTAGCTCAACAGAACCCCCATCACTCACCGAGGACCGAATTCACTTGAACAAAAGCAGAGCCCAGTCACCAAATGCAGCTTCGCAGGACTGTTATTGCGAGATGCTCCTGTCTGCTGTTCAGTTCACACTTGCCTTTATAACTAAGCCAACCAACAACATTCAGTTGCTGAACCTGATGAATTATAAAACGGTAGCTCCCAGACTCTCATATTTTACATCACAGGGGGTGGTCATCCAGCATACACATTGCCTCTGTACATATATTCTGCTATAACTCATCCTGATAAACACATCAGTGCTGGCAGCAGTGACAGTAATTGGTGCTCAGGATGTACAAGCACAAACCAATAGAGCACACTCCCACCTTCTGCTCCGTGCCACATCTCTACCTGTCAATCACTGCACCTTGTTAAGGTGGAATGATCAATGCACTTAAGAGGAGAAGCAAAAATCAGAGAAGAAACCATTTACCAATACAAATTCTTCCCTTAACCATTTCTTAATAGAGTAGTAAATGTAGCTCCAATCTCCTGTAGATAGAGTTTTCATGATTTCCTTTTTTTTTTGAAGTCTTCCCTTCTTAAAGACACAGTTCTTGTTTAGTGACTAACACCCGGGTCGTAACTTCCACTAGCATAAATAGAAATTATGCAGGTAAACACCATGGGCAATATCAAGAATAACCTAAGAGCACTACTCCAGGAGGAATAACTGTTAAAAGCAGTACAGTAGCTAGGTGAAATTATGTGTACATTGTAAAAGCCTCTTAAAAAATACTGATAGGCTTTTAAGAATGTCTTCTCAGTTAAAAACAGGTGTTTGTGGTGCTCTTCATTTCTCTAATGCTTCCTTTTTTGTTGTTGGATGTGTTTTTCCACAGATAGCCGCACAAAGCAACAGAACCAAACAACAGCTTATAATGTAGACCCATTAATACAATTGATTAACTAAATGCTTTCAAATGGGATTCATTACAGCAATAGCAATCACAATTTTGACACATGCCACAAATTAGCCCTCATGATTAGCCCCTAACAAGCAGAATTGGTTGCAGGAATGGTAATACACAGCCAGGGATCAGTCACTGGAAAGGGTTTTCTATGGTAAGTCTTCAACAACAGACTAGAAGTTGCTCTTTCAGAGCTGAGCTCCAGGAATGTTGTGTTTTACACAACCTCGGGGCTATTTGTAGGAAGGCAGAGTGTGAATGAACATTTAATTTGGGATGATTTTCTATTTCATCACTGATGACGACTCTCAGAGGGCTCCATTTGGAGCCTAAACTTGATATAGCTCCTTTTATACCCCGCGCCTGTGAAACTCTCCCAGTATTTGGTACCACGAAGAAAGGTTGTGCTTGGGAAGGTGCACACAGCTGTGTGCCTGCTTGTGCATCACATGGATGCTTTTCCATGAACAACTGGGCTAAGGAATGCAAATGAAGCCTGTGCCGGCAGCCCCAGGCAGAAACCCAACCCTTCTCACCATCTGGACTGACTGATGTGCGTCACGATGTGGGAACAGGGTGTTGCATTTCATGCATAGCAAAACCAAGTCCTATATATATCCCTTTTCTGCCATCCTCAGCTGCTAGTTCCTCCCCATTCCTCATTTGGCTCCTTGTGTTCAGCACCTTCACTATCTGAGGAAAAATTCACTGAAGGCCAGAGGCATGAGCAGTGTTTCTACATGTGCTACTGGCTCATACTATAGTGGCTTGCATGAAGGAAAAACGGGGTGTAGTTAGGTGGCAGAATGTAGGGGACACATCAGGACTGTCTCTACCTTTCTCAGAGGACATGACAGCTGAGATGCAGGAATTGGACTGTCCAGCAGTGCTGACTGGGAATAATTCAATACGGGCAAAAAATCATTCCAAATGACAGACCCTGGCTCATTGAGAAGCAGCAGAAAGATCTGTGCCACTGGATTTGGATTGCAGAGCCAAATTCTGCTCTCATGGGTTCACACTTTTCACTGGCAATCATACGGGTTCTCTGAAATAGCCCAAGCACAGCAGTATGCTGTCTCGTGCACTAATTAGGGGTTTCTGACTTATTGTACATAAAAGACATCTTCCAGCCATGTAGCAGAACTCACAGAATCATACAATCACCAGGGATTGGAAGGGACCTTGAAAGATCATCTAGTCCAATCCCTTCGCCACAGCAGGCTCACCTAGACCAAGTCACAGAACATCACAGAACAGAACATTACGGATTGGAAGCGACCTCGAAAGCTCATCCAGTCCAATCCCCCCGCCACAGCAGGATCACCCAGACCAAGTCCAGACCCCTAAATGGCATCTATTTCCCCTTTTGTTTTGCCTTAATCACTCAGGTTTGAAGAGGCTTCCTAAGAATCTATGGAACACAGCAGTGCCGAATAACGCTTTGGTGCAGAGTGATTAAGACACAAGCAACGCTTGGCTGAATCTCCTTGAACAACATCACATCGAGCCTAAAAATCAGCTCACAAGTACAGGCTTGTAAAACTGACCGATATCACAATAATGTGAGATACTGCAGTATTTCATAGCTGTGTGTAGGTGGCATCCATAAACCACAATCTGCGGTATTATACAAGAGCCACAATTCCAAGAAAAAAGAAAAAGCTACCCCAGTTCACACTTAACTTCCAATTTTTAATTAGCTGCCATAGCATCCATGTTATCTTTCCATGGGAAATATTTCATAGCTGATGCTTCTGTAATATTCAGCAACGCGGTGCTCTGTAAAACTGCTACCTCCTCGGCTAACGGATGCACTCGTGGCACAGTTCATGTCCTGGGGGCTCTGTTCATACCTTTCGGGGCAGAATGTGAGATCTCACATTCGAACTTCCTCACTTCCCTGACAGGTGTGCAAAACTCCCATACGGCTGCCAGATTTCCGCATGCCCAAATATATCCGTAGTAGGTATTTTTACGGCATTTGTAACAAACACGTTTGCTCTTGACTTTGGAGTTCTTTGCTTTGAGCTGCAAAATAGAAATGATCTAAAAATGCAAAAAAAAAGACAAACGTGTTCCCATTTGCTGCCAAAAAGTGACTTCTTTCTTCTGCAGTCATGTGGACTATCGTGACTACACATTATAAACATCCTATCTGCTATCTGAAACACACAGGCACACGGAGATCACTGGGGAAAAATCAGGGCATTCAGCTGGAATAACAAGAGTGGTTACATTTTCCACTCAAGAAACAGCTAAAGAAACTTCAAATTAAGCAGAGGCAGATTTGATAGTATCGAGGTCATGAATTAGCTAGTAGTTAACTTGCATCCCAATCAAGCAAAACTAGATCTCCAGGACCTCCACAGTGTGGACCAGAGCTCCTGATGAATACACGTGCACTAACAGAGATAATGTCCAGGCTGCATCAATAGAATAGATGGTCACTAGGCTGGTCAGTAATTCTTGGTGTGTGGCCTAAGAAGCCACCACACATTAGAGAGGTGTTTATTCAGTGCACTGCATTTAGCAGTTATACTCTTCAATTAATGTAGTGAATTTTTATGAGGGTTACACTGGCTAGAGGAAATGCTCTGCCATCTGATAGTCTTGATGGCCCTGTTAGAGAGTATGGCAGCCTGGTCCAGTGCTCCGTTNCCCTGTTAGAGACTATGGCTAAAGCAAAGAGCCCACCAGGATTTTAAAAAGTACTGGCTGTTTATAAGAAAATGGATCCCAGGAGAGTAGTAATATCACAAAACCTAAGCTTTCCAATGATCAAGGAACCTAAACCCTTTGGTTTTTTATGGATGTCACTCCTTTGATTTCATAATCAACCCACTGCTCTGCCCCAGCCTGTGACATTTCACAGCAGCCCAGCTTCTCCTGGGCCCCTTACAAGACAAAGCCCATAACTTAAAGGGCTGCAGGTCACTATTCACAGAATCATAGAATCATGAGGGATTGGAGGGGACCACGAAAGATCATCTAGTCCAATTCTCCTNGGAGAGAAGAACCTTTCTCAATCCCCCCTTCTGATCCCCCCTGCCCAGGATGCTGTTTGCCCTCTTGGCCACAAGAGAACTATTGGCACCTTCCTCCCAAAAGAGACACTAACTTATCTCTTCCTCCCTAATTCAGCTACGGATTGCCATGAAACCTGTGGGTTTCTGAGACCTGCCTTTCTCCAATCAAAATGAGCTCAGCATACTTGTAAAGGTCTTTTATTACATTTGGTAAAGGTATCCGCTGGCTACAGTGAATTTCCACACCTAGACTTTCCGAAGGGTGGTAGGGTCATGGTTATTTATGAATTTCACAGTATTTATGAATTTCCCAGGCTTCTCCACTGTCTGGAGTTTGTCTGAATCCAATGAGAATTTGTCCCTTTATAAATATATGGTAACACAGCCCCACGCATTGAGTCAGACAGAAGATTTTATTGCTGTAACCCATATATCATACACTGCAAAATAAACAGCAGTGACAATGTCAATGAATTTAACTGCCACAGTCAGGCAACGGAGAAATTAATGTCTTTTTGAAGTAGCACATTTGCAATTCCATTTAAGAACAGTTTTTAAGTAGAGTTTCAGTTTCGAAGATTAATCCTCCTAAGTACAAATGAATAAAACTGTGTATTTAGAGTAATTAATAAATTAGCTGGCACAGGGGTTGGAAGATGTAAAGGGCTACGTCAGTGCTATTACTGTAATAATATTTTTTCTGAATTACAATTCTTTTCTTCCTCAAGTGACAGCTCTTTTTCTGCAAGTCCGGGGTGCAAGATCAAGTCCTCTCTCTGAATGAGGACTGCGTTTGAAAAAAATACAGAAAGAAGTAGAATTAGATAGGAGATTCAGCAGGTCTGAATGAACAGACACCCAAGAGAGCAATTCCAGTTCATCAAGGGCAATGACAAGAACTTGCTTTGCTAGTTAGGAAGGCTGAACTGTCATAATGGTGCCTTCTTAGTCCCAGGAATATGAACGATCTTATTAGCAATAAAGAAAGGCTGCTAAAAGGAAGGCCAGATGGCACTTTCCCTACACCCTCTGGAGAGGCTGCCTGGATTTGATGTGAAAAGCCTTTTACAGCACCCCATGAACCTGGAATACAACAGCAGCCCATTTATAGACCAGCCGATACCTCAGAACAAGTCTGAGACTTCATAAAAATATTGATTTCTGTACGGTTTACAATGGTTCAGCTGGCTAAAAGACCTGAGAAGTTTGGAGGATATGGTTCAGGATCCAGAACTGGATTTACTTTTGCTGTCTGGACTTTCGTTTCCCTTTTAATCCTGTGTTTCCCTTTGTGTCTTTCAAAATGAGCCAGACTAGTCTGAAGCTCGATAGTCAAACCTACAATACAATATAAAGGACTTAGTAGATGATTTCCAAGAGCTGGAAAACTAGCTCAAGATCCACTTTCTGATAGGGAAATACTAGATTCAGTAGCAAATCAGACAAGCACATTATACACATCTTTTACACAAACAGAAGGTTCCACAAACAACTTCTTATAAACCTGGTGCAGGGAGCAAATGAGTTAACAGCTTTGTATGGCAAAGAACAGTGGAGTGACATGAAGATCCTCCTTCAATTCACAGTTTAACTCTGCGTGCACTCTGTAGTGGGAGGAGTAGGTGGCTGATTTGGGGAAGAAGTACAGCACAGGAATGATATGCTTGACTCCTCTGAGGATGGCGATGAAAATCTGTCAGCTTGGCATGTCCTTCATGTTACCTACAGCAATTACTGATGCGTAAAGTGACTGCTCTACAAACATCACGGTCAGAGACCACGGTGTGTGTGGTGCAGAGAGCAGATCTGCTTTACTGAAGAAGCCTATGGCTGTGCTTTAAGAGGCTATCCATGGGAAGGGACACAGGATGTGCACACTGAACAGTCTTCATGAGAAAAGGAGGAAGTTCAGGCCTGAATTTGTTGTATAGTGCAAAAAATGTGTCATCACCCGGTGATGCCTTTTGCACTGATGGTGTCTATGAGCTAAAAGGAAGCACTGTACACACACACTTTTAGGTTAAGTTTTCCTCTCCTACGGTTTTCTTTCAGGAAAGAAAATTTGAAGACTGGATGACTAACTACAGCGCAGATGGAAGAGCAATGTAGAGATCTCTAGGCTAGCTCCAAATGAACTAGCTTAGATAAAGCCTCTTCGGATTTAGTTCTGTAGTAGAGCTGTTCCTTGGGTCTGAACAGGTAAAGCAGGCTGTGATGCAGACAAACCGAGGAAATACAGCCGGTGATGCGTGCCTTAAAGCTACTCAAGCTAGATTTGTGCCAGCCGTTCTTGCAAGTTTACTTGTGCAATGTTTTTGCCATTACTTGAGAATGTGTGAAAAAATGTCTCCCAGCTAGTAAGAATATAAACAATTGCAGGAGCATCAGAATACTGCTATGAAAAGGAAAGAAGTAACTGCTCTGCTGGGATACAGCAAACCCTCCTTCCGTTCACCAGGAATCATCTGTGCGTGGTTCACAAGGCAGCTGAAACAGCAGATTTACTGTCTTGGCTCCTAATGTCAGATGAATTAGTTCAGCTCTCACCAGAAACCCTTTTGGTTAGCTAATGGTGGTGACACCCTGGCGAATGTACTTTGAGGTGACTTTCATGCTCAGTGTATTCCTTTGCCACTCATGCCTTCAGAGCGCCCAGACAGCAATGATATTCCATCTGCAGGTCAGCAGTAACCATGAACAGGGAAATAAAGGCCTGTCATGCCATCACACCTATACCTAGCAAGTCTAAGGTGAGTTGGGCACTTAAAGACAAGCCACTGTTTTGTAAGAATTGTGTCTGATGGGACCTAGGAACCGGGACACTGATTAGACACTCTGTTCTTGAACTACTTACAGCTTGAGGATTAATTAGGAATGGAAAATGCTCTAAGACCTTTAACTGAAGAACTGAAGAATTAAAGGAGGTGGAACATAAATAACCATAATGTGGGGGAAAAAGCCAAAGAAGAAAGCAAAGTTATGAACAGCATGAAAATAAGAAGAACAATGCATCCTTTGGCCCTCCCGATGCCGATTGCACAGGAGACAGTACCATGTCAGTGGAAGACACAAGAGGAAACTGTAAGAAATGACTGTTCCTGAATGTGGTCACAAATCAAAGAACATTTTTTTCAGCTCCAGTTCTCAGAAAACACTCTTACTGGCCTTTAAAATGTAATTTGGGGGTGGGATAATCAGAAGTGACATATTTGAATGAGAACAATAAAAACCAAGTGACCCTGAGGTGAGCATGTGGAAAGTGGAAAATCCATACTACTTTGTACCAAACGAGGGCTTTAATAACAATTACATAACAATAACAACAATAAAAATGCTCTACAGTGATGAAAACCAGCTTCTTTTGAAGGAACTAATATGACCCTGACAAAACCCCCACTGTGTACAGTGCCCCATGAAAGAACAGGGCAGTTAAAAAGCTGACTCCTTGTGGAGTTTGTACCCAGCTTCATTTCTCAATAGATGGGGCTGTGTCCTGGCTGTGTGTGACCTTACGGATATTATTACGGTGTTCTGTTAGAAAGTAATAAATGCTGCCTGCCTGAAAGCACCATCAAAGTCCTGTGCATGTACAACTTGGTGAGCTTCTACCAGAAAGTTATGAAAGAAAAGGATCCTTTTACTTTTTACCAGTAGATTGAATGACTGTCTCCCAGAAAGCATCCCATTGGGTGACAGAGATGACCCTCTGAAATAACAAGAATAATTAGGATGAAAAATGCAGATCTTTTGTGTGTGTTTATTCTGCACTGCCTGTATTCTAGTAAACTTGTCTGAGTATGACTGACTGACAGAGCTGAACGAGTAATTTGCAGTGAGTATATGGTTTCTTCCCAATTTCTTCTGTTTTTCTGGTTTCTTTTTCCTAAATGATGGGTTTTTTGTGGTTTTCACAAATTAATGATGACACCAGACTTAGTAGGTGCCATCTGCCTATAGATGATTTATGAACATTAATATTTACAATGCAATTTTTGCATAATCTTACACTATTTCCTCATTTCCTGCCTGGTGTAACTATTAGCACTGCATTTCTTGGGTAAATATTCCTATGAAATATTTGAACTATAAAAGGTCACTGATTCTATGATTCTACAATCACTTAGTTCATCCAGACATCGGATGGAAATTAAATGCAAATGGTCACAAAACCAGATGAATAATACAATCATGTGTTCTCATATTTTGTAAAGTTTTAGAGGTGCACGCTTGGCTTTTCCCAGAAATATAAGAAGCATCATTTTGAAAGTCAATTAAGAATTAGCATCTTACTTCTTGTAACATAATTCCTACACTACTACTATGCAGAACGAGGAAGGTACTTTTACACCCTGCTTGGTTTGCAGTTAATTGATTTTCAAATAAGCACCTGGCTTTCAGCTACAAACTTGGAGACAGAAGAATCATAGAATTATCAGGGATGAGAAGAGACCTTGAAAGATCATCCAGTCCAATCCCCCTGCCACAGCAGGGTCACCCAGACCAAGTCACCCAGGAACACATCCAGGCGGGTCTGGAATGTCTCCAGAGAAGGAGACTCCACAACCCCCCTGGGCAACCTGTTCCAGTGCTTGGTTACCCTCCCTGGGAAGAATTCCCTTCTGATATTGATATGGAACCTCCTCTGTTCCACCTGGCACCCATTGCCCCTTGTCCTATCACCAGATGACCTTGAGAAGAGCCTGGCTCCCTCCTCCTGACACCCACCCCTCACATAGATACAGACAGTTAGGGACAACCAATCAAATATATGAAATCTATGTATGCCAAACGTGAAGCAGATTGATATTCCCTCAGGGTCTTACTTCAAATAAAACTGCACGATTAAAGGACAATTTTTTTTTCTAGAAGAATTGAATCTATTTGAGATCTCATTAAGCATTAACTTACCACTGTGCTCCTTACAAATAATTGATTTTCTTGAATTTAATTGATTTCACACCTGATCAACAAAGTTAACAGCTTCCTGAAGAAACCCAGCTGGCATTAGATTGGATGCTGTAGCCAGAAATTATTTCTGACCTTTTCAATACAAATGAAATCCTCTTATTTTTTTTCCCATGTAGTAATAATGAAAGAGACACAACCTACTTTTAGTTGATGAATATTTAGATGTACACTTTGTAAACACCAATGACAGAGGGAAAAGCCATTGATAAATTCACAGAATCACAGAAATAGTGAGGCTGGAAAAGACCTCTGAGATGACCCAGTCCAGCCTGTGACCCAACATCACTGCATCAGCCAGACCAGGGCACTAAGTGCCACATCCAGTCTTCTCTTAAACATCTCCAAGGATGAGGATTCCACCACCTCCCTGGGCAGTCCAGTCCAGGCTCTGAGCACCCTTTCCATGAGGAAGGGCTTCCTAACATCCAACCTAACCCTCCCTGATGCAGCTTCAGACCCTGACCTCTTGTCCTATCACTAGTTGCCTGGGAGAAGAGCCTGATCCCCACCTGTCTACAACTTCAGACAGTTTAGAGCGTGATAAGGTCCCCCTGAGTCTCCTCTTTTCTAGGCTAAACAACCCCAGCGTCCTCAGCCTCTTTTCATAAGACCCTCCCTCTAGTCCCTTCACCAGCCTTGTTGCTCTCCTCTGGACGCGCTCCAGAACTGGGCCCGGCACTGATCCCTAGGGGACACCACTGCTCACTGGACACCAACAGATTAGTCCTTAATATTGCACCGAGTAAGAAAAACATCGTCGTGCAGTACATCATAACCAAAGGCAGCAGTGAGAGCCGGGAAAATACGATTTTGGAAGGGTAACTCTTTTCTTTGAAGGAATGTTATTATAAATGATAATAAAATGTTATTATTCATTTAAACTGGTTATTTGTTTGAGCTATGTGATAAATATTGCAACTGCTGCAATCTAAAGGAAACTTCACACTATTTTCTGCATTTGAGGACTCTAATTACAACCGAGAGTCGGCCTGCTCTGTGAAGACATATCCTGGATGTATTGAGCGCTACTAGGATGAGTCTAACTTTACAGACCACTTGGTAAGTCCAGATGAACCTTGGTGCAAGACTCGGGTATCTGAGCTTCACAAAGAGTACCTCACCTTTGAACTCTGCTTCAATCTAAATCATGAGAGGAGAAAACTGATCCAACTGTTCTGCTCTGAGATTCTCCAGCTCTGTGTTTCCAGAGATCTTGGCTTCTAGCCCTCACGTATTAATGGATGTTTGGCATGCTGGCACCATTTTGTAATATTCTTTTTGTGTAATATTTTCCTGTAGAGGTGGGAAATGGAGCTAGACAGAGAAAGCTAGCCTCCCACCAATCTGATACTGGCAAGTTGGTTTAAAATCAAACATGTAGTCTTGACAAATCCCCAACATACATCTGATAGTATGTGACATGCATGTCCAGCTTGCACGCTCAGCAGTCCCTAAGCACTGATCTCTGCAGAGGATGAGGCTGGGAGCCTCAGCAGCAGCCTGGGAGAGAGCAAAATGAGAGAATGGGGCTGCTAGTAACCAAAAACCCATCTGGACTGTGCTGGAACTTCAGCAAAATCATGTATGTCTGTTGGAATGTATTTGCAGGAAAATGGGCATCCTGTGAGCCTGCCATATGGGATGTTAGCGTGACTTACTCTGGGATGGCTGTAACCGAAACTAACTCTGTTCCCACGGGAAGAAGGAGATACTAAGCTACACGTAAGCAAAAACACAACCTTGTGTGCATTCCTCAGCTAGCGAGGAACCAATTCTAAGGTGAACACTTGTTGCATGTTTTGGCAAGGCTTCCAATCAGCAAATGCATGAATGTGTGTAGAGATAGTAAAACTGTATACAAAGGGCAGCTTCAGCACAATAAAGGGTCTTCACTTTGATTCATATTGGATCATGTGGAGTCCACCGTTACTTCTCCTCAGTTGGTGAGCCCAACGTGATCCAGAGGCATATGTCCTAACAAAATCTAGCCTACCAAAACATTTTTCCCTTTAGCTCTAATATAAAGGGCAAATAAACAGCAGGCAGGTTTCTGGGAACACAAGAGGTGCTCTATTATGTGTCTACTAATAAACAGGAAATATTTCTTTACTGAGAGGGTTGTCAAACACTGGAACAGGCTTCCTAGAGAGGTGATCAATGCCCCAAGCCTGTCAGTGTTTAATAGGCATTTGAAAAATGCCTGAAGTAGTCAGGTAGTTGGGCTAGAAGATTGTTGTAGGTCCCTTCCAACTGAAATATTCTATTCTAAATGGTAATGCCAACAACATAATAATTACTATCAGAACAACTAGGATTTTCTCTGCAAAGGAAGCTACACCTTCAATGGCTGCTCCAAGAGGTGCAGATATATTAAGCCATGCAGGCTCAAGGTATTATGTTGTTGCTGGTCATTTTAGGTCATTTCTCTGTTCATTTTTATTCCCTCTGCAATAAACAGAGTGCCTGTTGATAATACCCACAATCCACATTTCCACTTTCTCCTGTTACCCAATACGAATCCTTTCCAAGAGCAATAAATATTTAGTTAATGGGGTACATTTGACAAATGAAGTCCTGCAGTTGATCTTCTGTAATTCATCTCTTGCATATTTTGTCATAATTTTACTGGTTCAGCATGAAAATGCTACTGTAAGAAAGTAAACCAAAATAAATCTCTACAGATAAGTTCTCAGCCAAGTAACATTTGGGGTTTCAGAATAAGAAGAGAAAGACTCAGCATGGTCCCTCGGCTATTTTAGTCCAGGTATCTATACAAACCTGAACCATCTTGGCAACCACAAACCAATCTCAGTTACATTTATATCATAAAAGAGGAGACTTAACAGGCAACCCCTCAGTACATTTATGAAGGTTTTCTAACCCACTCACTTTAGGGTCTAACTTGCCGGTGGCATTAACTCTTCTTACAGAAAGCACGGGGGTTATCTGGTTGCTTGGCTGCTCAAAGGAACTCCCTAAGCAAGACCATCATTCTTCTGCTCCCAATAAAAGCAGCTTTTCAGGGATGCTCAGTTCCGAGCAAGAAATAAAATACTGTGTTTCTGTCTTTAAAATCATATTTTTACATTAAAGTGACCATGTTTTGTTCCTTCTTTTTCTAGGAGAGCTTTGATTTAAACATTTTCTGGAGAACTTTATTACCGGGCTGTAGATGATAAAACATTATACACCAATAATTCAGCAGTGGTTTTGCTAGAGCAGTTTTCTACCATAAGGAGGCTTTCAAATACTTAACTAACTATCCCGAAAGGCAATTTTCATGCAGAGGAATGTTTACACACTTCACATGTATTACCTGTACACTTAAATGAAGACATAGTACCTTATGCAGAAGCAACACTTGACAGGCTTAAGTGTCCCACTTAAAAGGGACAGAACCTGAGCTCTGTCCCTAAGCTCTATCTGGAAAAGACCACCTCATACAAAATAAGCCAGGTTTGCTGGATAATGTCCTATTGTCTTCCTTAAGATATGATTAACTTACTAGACTCATAGGAGACAAAAATCTCTGTGTCATCCTTCTACATATTACCCATGTGAAATATTCTTCACAAGACAGGATCACAGAATCATTCAGGCTGGAAAAGACCCTTTGGATCATCGAATCCAACCATTAACCCTACTCTACAAGTTCACCTCTAAATTCTATTCCCTAACACCACATTCCCCCTGGACACTGGAGATAGGACAAGGGATCACAGTCTCAAGCTCTATCAGGAAGAGGTTTGTTACTGAGTGATCCAGTTTTGGAATGGGCTGCCAACGGAGGTGGTCAGTTCACCATCTCTGGAGGTTAGGCTGGATGAAGTGCTGAGTGGCATGATCTAGATGTCAGATGTTTAGGTTTACTTGGTTGGTTTTAGGTTGGACTGGATGATCTTTAAGGTCTTTCTCCAGTGTCATCATTCCTGTGATACTGTGATACTGTGACTCTTGAACACAGCCAGAGACTCAACCACCAACTAGGGCAGCCTATTCCAGTGTTTGACCACTCTTTCTGTGAAGAACTTTTTCCTGATGTCCCGTCTCACCCTCCTTTGCTGCAGCTTGAAGCCCTTCCCTGTGGTTCTGTTGCTAATGACCTGAGAGAAGAATCCAGCACCAACCTTTTCACAACATCCTGTCAGGTAGTTGTAGAGAGTGACAAGGTCTCCCCTTAGCCTCCTCCTCCTCAAACTGAACAGTCCCAGCNAGAATCCAGCACCAACCTTTTCACAACATCCTGTCAGGTAGTTGTAGAGAGTGACAAGGTCTCCCCTTAGCCTCCTCCTCCTCAAACTGAACAGTCCCAGCTCCTTCAGTCACTCCTCATAAGATCTGTTCTCCATATTCCTCACCAGATTTGTTGCCCTCCTCTGCACCCGCTCCAGCCCCTTGATATCTCTCCTGTACTGAGGCTCCCAAAACTGGACACAATTCTCAAGGTCTGGTCTTACTAGTGCTGAGTATAGAGAGACAATCACCCTCCTCCTTCTGCTGGTCACACAGTTTCTTATATAGGCCAGGATGCCATTGGCCTTCTTGACCACCTGGTTTGAAGTGGTTCTTGACCACTTTCCCTTCAGGTAGTTATAGAGAGGGATAAGGTCCCCCTTGAATCTCTTCTTCTCCAGGCTAAATAAGCCAAGCTCCCTCAGACTCTGCTCATCAGATTTTCCCTCTAGTTCCTTCCCCAGCCTTGTTGTTCTCCTCTGGACACACTCCAGCCCTTCAATCTCTTCCTTGAAATGAGGGGCCCAGAACTGCCCCCAGTATTTGAGGTGAGCCCTCACCAGCGCCCGGTACAAGTGGAGAATTACATCCCTAGTTCTGCTAGCCACACTATTGCTGATACAAGCCACGATGTCATTGGCCTTTCATGCCACGTGGCCACTCTGCTGGCTCATATTTAGC
>VZRI01007240.1:0-24424 GCA_013397515.1 Upupa epops
CCCTCCGACATGTTTGCTGCATCACAGATTTTGGTGTTATGAGTGCTGAGGGTGCACTCCGTGCCTCTGTACATGTCACCAGGAAAGTTGTTGAACCAGACTGGTCCCAGGACTGATCCCTGAGGGACTCTGCTTGTCACTGGCCTCCACTTGGACAGGGATCCATTGATAACCATTCTTTGGGTGCCATCAAGCCAACTCTTTACCCATCTAGTTGTCTACCCATCAAACCCATGTTCCACCAGCTTGGAGACCAGAATGTGGTGCAGGACAGTGTCAAAGGCTTTGCTCAGGTCCAGGTAGATTACAAATGCATTTTCAGGGCAAGTTCTCTTTTGACATTTGCTATCATCTACCTGTAATTTTGACAGTATCATATACCCAAATGTGCTAGAGGCTGTGTGATGTAGCTAACTTTTCCTTAAATAGTATATTTTGCTTCTGTAAGTGGAAACAAGTGTTGATTCATTTGCAGTGATACTTATCTGAGTTTAGACAGATGACACTGTAAGTCCCATAGTTCAAACAATGCAATGACTCATTCTGTTAGTTATTCACCCTGTGACAAAATAAACTGGAATTAGAATCTTGTTAAACAGTGTGTGTTACTTTGAGCAGTGAAAGCAGAACATGACTTTACCACTCAAATGGTAAAATTCCTTGAATGAAAACCCAAATCAAATTCTTGCCCTTGAGAAATAAAAGTTGCTTTAAGCTATAGCAGGTGTTTGTGGTATGTAAATAAAAGATTGAGATCAGATGAGAAAGCAACAGAAACTGTGGTCATAATGAATGCCATCAATAAACAACTTCACTGTTTTGATAGTTTTGAAGAATTGTTGCAGCATCTAGCATGCATGAGCAGTCAGAGTTATTTGGCCTGTGTTTAATATAGATAAATCATCCTGTATAAATAACAAAAGCATGGACCCTCGGATAGGCATTCTCTACTTGTTGCTAACCAGCAAAAAAAAGAATTCTGTCCATCTACTCTATTTCAAGTCCAAAACCAGCTGTGAAGAAGCTGATACAGATGAGGGATAGAAGAATACAAGTTTTATCCATGACAATTTCAGTAGGATGCTATGAAATTGTACAGTGAGGGTCATCAATACTGCAGTAGGTACACAGGGTGTGAAATCAGTGTCTTTGGGAACAGTCACAACCTGGCTGACACTTTCCTGAGCAACCCACTGCAAATCTGAACTTTGGAGCCATGCTGCAGGAGGGGGCTGGAAATCAGCCAAAAGATCTTCTGAGCTTGTCTTCCCAAAGCAATTCTGTGCTTTTGTAGAGAGCAGTAAAAATTGTCTTAATGATTCCTGAGTCACCTTTACATTGCTGCTTTTTCTGCATTAAAGGCATAACTTCATTTATATCCTTAAAATCTTAAAAAGCTATTGTAGTTTTTAAAGATAGCATCCAGCTACGTAGAATAGTAGCTGGGTTTTTTCTATGTATTTTTAATATAGAACTACTAAACTCATTATTTGAATCAGATGTCATAAAAGGCGGACTTGACTAGTTATTTTCTTTCACCTCTACAGCAACTTTTTTTCATATTTAATGGTAGGCTTCTCCACAACCCTGAGTTTCTTTTTTCTTCATTCTGTACTCAAATTTATATTTAAATGGAGGAATTATTTATTTGTCTTAAATAATAGCTTGGAAAGCAGAAGCAGCATTGACTTGCTGTGGTCATACCTGCAACATGTGCAGTATTAGGAATTTCCTCCTTAATCCTTGCAATCATATTGTGAAATGTGAAGTGCACAAGAACAAGTGAAACTCCAAAAAGGGCATCACTGCTATAGTGAAACTACTGAGCTAGAATGTAAAATTGTGGATTGTGTGTAAATAATCATTCATCTGCAATTTGAAACTGAACAACCAGGAAAGATCTATGAGGAGTTGCTTCATCTGCATACACTTAATGTGCTCTCTGCAGGGATACCCTGAGCTGGAATTAAGAAAGAAAATGTTGAGACAATTTCCCCATGATAGGTTTTCTTTTAGGTACAGAAGCATTAATTTTTACTGCAACTACCAAACAAACGTATATGTGCTTATGTGCATTTTGGAGTGATTATGTAAATGTCTTTGTAGTCAAAATCTGGGTGAGCAACAATCTGTAACTGCTAGTAGAGAGATTCTGAAGGGAACAAAAGGGAGAACTTTTGCTAAAAGGTGCATAGTATGTAATGAAACAAACTGTCAGGCTGACTTGAGGTTGTACTAAGATCAGATTATCTTCAGTCCTTTCAGTAGTTTTTAGTAGTTATATCCTTTGCCCAGATTGCAGAGTTGGGCATTTGGTGCTTGTATCTCGTGCCTGTTTCAGCCTGTACTTTGTAAAATAGTTTAGTTCTTTTCCTTTGCATTTGTTGCAGAGCAAGTAGGTTGTTGATTCAGAATGGAGTATGTGCATGACACAAAGTATCGACAGGACACAAAGCTTTTAGTACTTTGCTGTATGTCCCTTGTTTTCTATAAAAATGTGGGACAGAGCTCTAAAAGATTTTTTTTTTCTTTTGACTGAACAGCCTATCTAAACACTCCAGTATTTTTAGTGCCTAATACTAATTTAACAGCATTTTCAGTGGTTCAGAGTGTAACCAAAAAAAGCAGTGTTGGGTTGAATGAGAAGCTTTTAGAAAATTATCAGCTCTGAGATAATTAGTCTCTTTCCAAGTCATGCAGACCAAGTATAGTAATTGTACTCAATATGTATGTTGAATCCTCTTGTGTTTCACTGTACTTATGAAAAAAAAAGGGGGTATTCTATTGTTATTCCAATGTCTAAAGAACTATAGAAATTTAAAGAAATTTCATAGTTATCTGTCTGCCAGTCATTTGGGGAAAATTACAGAATGGAAGAAGGAAGTTACCAAATGGAAAACAAAGAGAGATCAGTTACTAAGAACTCACAAAGTAGAGCGTGAGGAATTTTAGTAGTTCAGTTACTGGTGGAGTTTTTTCATACACTGAAATCTGAAAGCATCTGCTATATTACTTTAAAGTCCTTGGTGTGACTGCCTCTGCCTTGAATGATGTTAATTTCAAAAAAAGATTGTAGAAGAGTGAATTTCAAGAAGACCAGGAAGACACTGAATGCTTCCCATAATGGGAACATGAACATTTTCCACTTACACAAGACAGAGCTAATGATGTAATGTAATCTGTACATCAAAATAGATGCATTTTTAATCTTTCTTTTTTTTTGCCTTAGAAGTGTAGTGTTATCTGAACATGAATTTATGTGAAGGGCTTTAAACAAATAGAATATCATTATTGTTATTATTGTTAAAGTTTATGTTGTTTAATTATTCCAGCTTTTTTTTTTTTTTTTGGGGGGGGGTTGTGGAGAGGATGGAAAACCTCTCAGAGAGCCATTAAAGAGAATTAGCAAAGGTATGTCTGGCTCAGGAATCTTGATTGATGGTCCTATGTCATGGCATTTGTTGTAACCATTTTATTCTTAATGTCTGCAAACAAAAGATCATACTGCTCCATCAAATTCAAATAACTCAATACTCTTCTAGAAGACTTCAGGTTGGAGGGGAGCAGACAAAGTGTATAGGTAATGCTGAAGTAAATGTGTTGAGGCCTTTGCAGTTCTGATGAGGTAAGCTGTCCAATTTCAAACTAGCTTTGATAAGAAGCATCCCTTAGGTATGTTCTCTGAATATGATGTTCCACATGAGTTTTTATTACACTAATGTGAAGTTACTCCTGTAGGATAGTTAATAAAGTAATTTGCTTCTTTCCAGCATGACTCATCAAAATTGCAAGTTCTTAAAAATTCCTTCTCTTTCATTTCCAAACTTCAGTGGGTGTTAGAGAAGGTGGAAGCTGTTATTCTGCACAATATGAACCTCTTGAAAATATAGACAAAGTAGAATAATTTAGGGCTGGATAGGTTAGCTGCAAACACCTGTGTAGGCAGAAATGTAATCTGGCTGCTTGTACATTCCACTGATTTTTTTCTTTCGTTCTCTCCCCCCTCCTCTTCCAACACATATACTGTCTTCATGCGTTGGTGAGAGATATTTTTCCTCACGGTTGACCTGAATGGAGAGCCCACATAATTTTTTATAATCAGTCTCTGAGTATGACCTCTGCTAAATATAGAGACTCTGTAATGCTGTCACAGATAATATTCTGTAGCTAAATGGCAAGGTACTCATCAGAAAAAGTAATTGAAATGAAGGAAGAATGGCTGCTTATTCTGTTAAATGTCCAAGTGTTTAATCAGTGAGAACATTGATTTGAAAGAGAATGAGGCAAAAGCCCAAATTCCTTGTAGAATAGAACATGATATATTCAGAACTTACAAATGAAACTGCTTCAAGTTATGATTAGTGAGAAGTGCAGTCAATAACCATCAACCATAGATACAGTGCTGTTATATCCATTGAAGTGTGTATTGATTGTCATACAATTAAGGATCTGTTACATATGTTATAATAGAAAGCCTCAGTTACTTTCAAGCTTTCCACATGAGGAACAAACTTGACAGAACACTTAGTCTTCGTTTGAATTGTTTTAAAAAAAACTAAAAAACTATTTAAAAATAGTTTTATTTTTTTCTCTTGTGAGAACAAATAAAATATTCCATATTTTTGTGTTCATCTGAAATGACCAAAGGACTGCTAGAAAGGGTGTTGTTGAATATATTTGTTGCATTATATTTGCTTTTAAAGGTAGACCGTTGTAATGTATTTGGCATTTTATTGCTGATACATATGGAAGAAATACAGAAGCTGAGTGATTTGCAAACACTAAGTTAGAAACAAGTGTGAAATTTTGATAATTTTTGTTGTCATAATTGTTATTACTGCTCTGTTGTCCTTGTTAAAACTAACATGTATTATTCAGATTTTTTCAGTTTGAGAATCTTGTTTAGCCATGTGCAATTGCTTAATTCTAAATTTTGTGAGCAACAGGAACTTTGTTTTTTAACGCTAACTGGAAACTAAGCATCCTGCAGCTGTCTGCTCAGTGCTGTCTACTGCATGTTGAGATGGGGTGGAGAATTGAGGGGGAAACTACATAAAATTTGTTGGTTAAGTACAGTTTAATAATGGAAATAAAATATAATCTAATAATAATAGTAGCAAAAAAGAAGGTAACAAAAGAGAAATAAACACTAGGACAGTGAAGTGATGCACAGTGTAACTTCTCATCACCCACTGGCTAATACCCAGCCCTGGTCCCTGAGCAGCAATCAGGCCCTCCTGGCTAACTCCCCAGTTATATACTGAGCATGGCACCCTGTGCTTTGGAATATCACTCTGGCCAGTTTGAGT
Source organism: Upupa epops (assembly GCA_013397515.1). NCBI lineage: Eukaryota > Metazoa > Chordata > Aves > Bucerotiformes > Upupidae > Upupa > Upupa epops. Next base: position 5,310 of record VZRI01007240.1, read on the forward strand.
CAGCTGTCCTGGTCATGCTCCCCCCCAGTTTGTGTACCTGCTCATTGCCAGAGCATGGGAATCCAAAGCACAGCACGATACCAGCTACTAGGAAGAAAATTAGCTTTTCCTGGTCAAAACAAGGAGAAACTTAACTTGTTTGTGATAGACTGGCCTAATTGTGATGCTGAAATGACTTGAATGCCTTCTGTAATGGAACTTTTTCTAACCTGTTACCAAACCACTCAGGTGGCTCACTATTTTGGACTGTTATGGTCTTGCTCTTGTGTTCGCTCAGTACAAGAAACCCCCTGCAGTGTCTCTTCTCTATGTACGAACGTAGCCCTTCTCTTGATGTTCTTGTATTACCCAACCCCATTCTTGCTCTGCAGATGCAAAGAAAGTTCGATGTATTCCAATTAGTCTTCCAAATATTGTCTCTAATAAAAAAAAAAGTAAAAAGAAAGCTGAAATAGCAAATTACAAAGTAAAACTTGTTCTCTCTGAATTTCAATTTAGGCAGGAGCTAATAAGATGAACTTGCATGATTCATCAATGTTAAGTTACTCAGATTTGTTCCTTAAGTTAAGGACTGTAAAAGAATCTTCACAGCTGGTTTGCAAAAGATTAAATGTTCTACCTCTGAAATGAATTAAACGCAGTTCAGTCTCCACTACTTTTATTCATTTGAATCTGCCAAGACAGGAGCCAATTAGTCTTAGACATGATGCAAGCAACTAGACTGAGACCACCAAAGGGTTCCATGTTAGATCTGTCAAGCCCCCTGGATTCATAATGGCCTGTTCTCGTTTCTGATGATGGTGTAACTGTACAGCTAGTTTTACAGAAATGAGCAGCTCTATAATTCTGTCATCCTATTGATATTTCTAGCTTTCAGTCTCCTTGGAGTTAACCAGCTAGTAAGTATGACTAGAAATGTAAAAGTTTCAGAAAGTTTGCAGATGGCTCATCATAAAATCATTATAATCACCCTGACAGTGTATGAATAAAGAGCTCTGCTGTCTTAAATCATTAATAACTGGTCACTTGAAGCAGTGTTTATTATTAAGTGCTTAGCTGCTAAATATGTGAAACTCATACTTTCCACCTAAGAGTCTTCAAATGATTCTATGCTTTCCTCAACATTTACTGCAAAGATTTAAAATGGATTTTTTTTCTGTTGCTATATAAATATTCTTAATTTTTCCTAATAATTTTAAGGAGAGTGCATTCCTGATAGCTGCCATTGCCTTAAGAGACATCCATACCTCTTGTTTGGATGGACAGTTACACTGCTTTTCCAGAATTTTACACTTGGCGAGGAATCAGGTTTTTCACTTAGCCCAGTTTACACTCCCTTGCTGACAATGATCTTACAGTTCTAAATGTCTGTTCACATTATATTGGGTTCTTGGCACTGTCCTGTAGTGATATAGAAGCAGCATGACATTGTGTTTTGTGAGGGAGCAGCTACTCAAAACCCTGTTCAAGACCATTTATCACTTGTTCTAAGGTGACTTACCTTTTGCTCATGCACACAAGATAAGTTAAATGGTCTTGTCATCTCAGTCTTTTTGAGTAGCCTTACGAGGTCCTTTACAAAATCTGCACTGTCACCCTACACTCAGGATTAAGGTTTAGTGTTACTGGAGCACTTACAGTGGTGTATCTTTTTTATTAAAGTGGAGTGGTTTCATTCTTCTGTTTCCTAATGTTCATTTACCACTGTTCCTGTTTGGTATAAGCCTTGAAGTGGATTTGTGTTTCAGTGATAGAATGAAGACAGAGGTTGAAAACTGCACAGACTTGTTTTTCCTATGTGGACTTATAATAAATGATCACATGCTCAATATGGAAACTGGTTCTGTCTAGAATTTTAAATCACTTGACAAGAACCTGTAGATCTTTATTTTCTTTAAACTGTTAAATGGAAATCTGAACATGGGGATTGTCTGTGGGAGGGGCATTAAATGAAGCACTTAGCAGCAGAGGACCTACAGATTCAGGAGCTAATAGATCATTACCTGCCACAATTTAAATTCCTGAGATCAAATAAAATTCTAAATGTAGATTCTTATTCCTGTGTGCTGCTTGAGCAGCCTTTGCTAATTTGTTCTGCACCTAATTTAATGTTCATCTTTTTAAAATTTGAAGACATGTTGCCAAAGAATTACTCATAAAGTTAAAGAAGGAAAAAAATCAGTGAATGTAGCCCATAAATAAGCTACAGTGTCTTTCAGGTTTTTCAAGAAATGATAAAAGGGTGTTCTCTTAAAAATCACATTTACTAAAAAGTACCCTTTCCAGTCATTTCTCATACATACTCTTGTGGCTTTTAATGACTCTTACAGTAAGCTTGGAAAATTGCTTCAGTCTCTTTTAGGCACATCTATACTTAGCTCATCTTACTGTAAATTCCACTGGTATCTTTTGGTCCACTGCTTGGCAATGCTTAGCATTTAACAAGGTTAGTAAAGCGAGTCTTTATTTTCACAAATGTTATTTGAGAATATACATGACAAGAAAGATATTATAATTAAACCATTTGTTGCAGGCTGTGGAAGATGTTGTCAGGACACAGTGCTTTTCTTTTCCTAATGAAATTCCTAACTTGTGGATTTACAAAATCATTTTTGTTGTAAGAGACCATAATGAACATGAAGTCCAGCCACTGAGTCAGCACTGCTTTGTGCTTATACTGAAAGTCAGCTGATACTCTAATTATTATACTGAGTTGAAGTATTCACGGAATTACACATTTGTTTTACTGTGTCTTATATTTTACTTGCACACTACGTAACTGGCTACTATTCCTAGAACCATGCTATCTACATCCCAAAGTGAATTCTAGTGAACAATCTCCTTTCCTTTTAGGCACTTAGTAGACATCCAATAAAGGTTTCAGCACATTTAGCCTGTATAGGACTGGAATATCCTTAGCAATGGAAGCTGTTTGCCAAAGTCTCTGTACAAAAATCCACTGCTGCAGTTAATTCATTGCTATAAATAATGCAAAGAACTAATAAATACTTCCCTTTTGCAGCATCCTATTATGCATTTAGGCAGTTATATACTTCTTTTTGTTGACTTTCTTGAAAAACATCAAAAATTCAAATTATTAATTAATGTCTCCTCAGCAGTTTTTCAGAGACATACTCCAAATTAGTTGAATGTGTTTCCAACCTGCTTGGTACTTCTGCCAGTGCTGTGGCTGCTGGGAAACTTGACACTTGTTCTGCCATGTACTGAAAGCCTAAATACTCTTCAAGTCATCACAGCCTCCTTGAGGTACCACTTGTGATTTAGAAAGTAAGATATGGAGATTTTCAGAGGTTACTTGAGAAAGGAAAGAAAATGTGAAGTATGTGGAGTGCATTCGCATATAGAAACAGCCCCTTCAAGTTGAGGGTTAACTGAATAAAAAGGAGAGAACACTGCACCAGTGGGGTCTGCTGAGGATATTTTAAGGCAGGAAAGTGGAGGAGGTCAACATTTGGTAGGGTTAATGGTTTTATGCATTTTATATATATATATGTATATATATGAGATTGAATAATGGAGTTCTGTAGCCTGGTTATTTTCTCATGTATCTGGGGACATACAAGCCTGTGTAAGTGGAATAAAAGAATATAGACTTGGAATCAGCCTGGTCTCAAAAAGACTTGACAAGAATAGATCAGAAAACAACTGATACTACGAATATAATGAAAGTAGTGTGTGCTTATTAAATATTATTAGCTTCTTTGACCTCAATTTATCTGTAGGGGAAGTTTGCAACACACTAATAGAAATACTTATTTTATGGAGGGTGAAGTAGCAAAATAAAGAAAATTATTTCTCCTCATTAAGCACATTGACATAATTTAAGTATAGGAAGCATTAGGTAGCACAAAACATGCTTTAATGAAAATACCTCTCTCTCCTCTCTAGTGGAACGTATTTCTGTTTTAAAAAGATTAGTGCAAAAAGACAGTAGTTCAGGAAAACATAGCTTTAAAATATTCCCAAAGCCTACACGGTTTCTGAGTTTTGTTATAATTCTTCCAAAATGGCAAGATAGAAGTTGACAGGCGGGAGATACTAAACCACGTTGAAAAGTGTTAAGCAGTGTTGTGTATAGAGGAAGATGACATAGAACTGCAATACAGAAATTCTGTATTATCTGAGATTAGATGTTGCTTTCAAAAGCTGCATAAAAATGAAGCCATTATCTTATATTTGCACTTAAGCAGTGAAGTTGTAAAGCTAGACAGTTATACAACTGTAAATTACAACCAGACAGGTAATGTTGCACACTATAGTAAGATGGCTCCATTTGAGTACAATGTTTGAGGAAATATTTTTCAAAAATATTAATAGCTTTATTACCAATGGAATGAACTGTTGAGCATTTGGGGCAGTACACAGAGATTACGTATGCAACTAGAAGTAGCCTCTCCACCCTAATATTTACCATCAGTGGCTCTAAAGCATGGTCATTACACTACCATATTGCCCCTTCTTCCCTCATCATAGACATTGATTGTTTCTGTCATCTGTTTGTAGGTATTTTTCAGCCATTGTCATTATTTATTGAGAAACCAACAGGAATCAAAATCATACATAAATGGTTATTAATACATGATGAAATGCCAAGTAACTTTTTTTCTTATCCTATTCAAGTTTTCTTCTGAAAAAATGGAATAAATCAGAACTTGAAGCATTTGCTTCTAACATAATGGGGCTTTTAAGTTATCATCTAAATGACGTGAACTGCTAGAGAACAGTTCCTAGGGAGTATGTGTGTCACTCCCAGTGACAACAGTGCTTTCAGCAGTCTGAGGGAGTGAGGCAGGATAGGTGGGTGGCAGATGTAGGATTAAACGTTTGTTTTTTTTTAAATAGGCTCTGCTGTTTTAAATTTTGCTTAATGAAGTCCAGTGGGGTTTGGGGCAGGGGTGGTTGGTGTTTAACTACTGACTAAGAATGCCAGATGTGCACACCTTTGTTACAATTAAATTATAAATACTTTTTTTCTAAGTATATGATCATGTGCACAGAGAGTACTTCAGATCTCTCAATCAAGCATTGTTCATCTTTTGGACTTGCAAATAAAATGATACTTTACAACTGTCCTAGCTGTGGGCAGGTCAGCAGGAAGAACAGGTTGAGAGGACAGAGCCAGCTACAAGGAAACATAAAATCATTTCATCACACAGAAGTAGTGAGGTAATGGGATAATGGGGAAGCTGTATATGGAAATGAATGATAGTCCTGCTTGTAGATTATTGCACTCGCAACTCCAGTTATAGTCTAGTTTACTACTAAGTTCTGCTGGAAAAAAAGGATGAGATCATTCTCTAAAACTATCTTCACCACCACTGACAGCAAAACTTTTGTGTGTGACTGGAGTTAACTGGAGCATCTTTATGCTGACGATTAAAGTAGTATCACCCAAGATAGTTAATGAGGTTAGAATAAAAGAGCTATCTTATTCCTACTGAAAAAGGTTTTATGGTCCCATTTATTTTATTTTCATTTTTTACAAGTACATGCTGAACACACAATCCATGATTCAACTACCACAGTTGTTTTCAAGCTGTAAAATCTTATGCAAAGCTAATAAGTACAAAAATATGAATCTTAAAAATATATTCTGATATTTGCATTAGAAACTTGAGAACTGATAGACCTGTTAAAATGAAATATTGGCCTTTCAACAGCAAGCACTAGCTATAAGCTGAACTAACTCAATCACTGTAAACATAATAAAAATCTTCATGATGACTCTCTGAAAAGTTCATTTGATGAAACTCTTAAGAAATACACTGAATTCAAAGAAATTAAGCATCCTGTATTACTGATAAGATCTAACTAAATATTTTTCAAGTGACATGTTTTCAAGACATGTTTTGTTATGGAAATAATAATACAAAATAAAAGCCCAGAAAAATATCAAGATCCTTGTAGTTGAAGTTCATCCTTCTGAACTGAAAAAAAATGCTTCTAAACTGAAAGTATATTAGAGAGCCTTTTCAATACTGCACATTGGTTCTTTTGACAATACAAGAGTTGCTTAATCACTAGAGTGTTTTGGTGAAAAGATTAGTTTATAAATGTGACTTCAGAGAATTTATACTTCTGTCTTACAGGTAAACAACTTGGGTCTTAGGGTCAGCTCTTCAGTGTCAGATGAGGAAAAGTATTAGTATTAAACTGGGTCAAAATTTCAACGTAGAATCTTTTTGGCCATAATAGAGAAGCAATGCATTGTGCTTATTTGACCTCAAATTAAAGTGAAGTAATTTTCTAAAAACTCTGGGAAAAGGAGGTGGCTACTTATTTCAGAAATCCTGCAGATGTGTTGGTAATTCAAAGAGCCAAGTTTTCATGATAATGTGAAACAGTTAGACGTAGAAAGGTGAACTCATAAAGGAATTTTCTGTTAAAACAAAGGTGCAAGACAGTTTGTCTTCTTTGGATGACCTTTTATGCAAGTACCAGAGTGTTTTGGCATGGAACAATATAGTATATTTTTCTTAGCAACACAAGATTAGTGAATGAAGTTTAATGCAGTTTAATCATAAATATTTTGGGTATTTTTAACTGTATTAATATCGATTGTTGCTGTACTTTTGCAGTTCATCCAGATGGCTGAATTCTGCACTTAGTATTCTGCTGAAGCAAGCTTGGGTTTTGCAGAAATTGTACCAAGATCCTCAGCAAGTAATTAAATTCTGGTGAAGAAGGCAATCAATTTTTGACTACTTGGCCATTAATAACTATTGTGGTGAAGCAGGGGGCTTCTGTGCAGTATGACAGTGCAAATGATATCTCTTCATTTGGGGTGGGGAAAATAAACTTAATTCTAAGTAAGTATTCAAAAACTCTATGATGATTATAAGACACCAGGGGTGTAAGTCGAGCACACCTTCTGGTTTAATTTAATCCAAGAGAAATCCAGATTGGTGTATTTCAATAAAGATGTGAACCAATGTGTGTCCACTAGTGGGAATGATCCAGAGGAACACTACTTACTCCTGTGAACTAAATGGGAATGTGGATGTACTTGTCTGCTAAACATACTGACCTCTCTGGTGTTTAGAGACTTCACAGTTCAAGGCATGAATGGTAAATACAGTTGTTCAAGTCACATTAGTCTGAATCTCTGGTAACAGTTTGGGTAACAGTCTGGATTTCAGCCATTTTTTTTTAAATGCTGCACTTGCTGTCATAATAGTTCAAGTAAAACCATCATATGTTCAGGTATATTCATTTTGATTGAAATGTTATGAGCAATATGTCTTCCTGAAAGGATCTTGTTTAACCAAGCATTATTTAACCTATCCTTGCAGTGAAATCATGTACACACAATCACGGTTCAGAAATCAGCCCAGTTAATCAATTCCATATGCTTAAAATCTATTTTGTTAGCATGTTGAGCTTGGTCTGTGGTTACTTGCTTTTCCTGTAGGAACAGTGTTTCTCAATGGATTGTGTGGAACTCTGTGAAAGCAAGTTGGCCATAGATGCATCTCAATATTATTTTAATATGAGAGATTTTAACCTATTTCTGAGATTATACTCTCCTTTGGTACAGAATCACATAATAGTCATGTTTGGAAAGGACTTCCTAGATCACAGAGTCCAACTATACCCACACCAACAAAAAACACCCTAAGTACGTGAGATTGAAAAACACAGAATAATCCCCTCCATGCTTGCCACTATAGCAAGTCATGAAGCACTGTGTCTACACACTTCTTAAATACCTTCAGGGTTGGTGATGCAAACACAGCCCAGGGAAGGCTATTCCAGTGCCTCTCCACTCTTTCTGTAATATCTAATCTAAACCTCCCCTGCCTCAACTTCAGACCATGGTTCGGTCATTAGTCACCAGGACCAGGGAGAGGAGGCTAACACCTAGCTTTATACAATCTCCCCTCAGGTAGTCGTAGAGAGGTCCCCCCTCAGCCTCAGCCTCAGCCTCAGCCTCAGCCTCAGCCTCAGCCTCAGCTCTCTCAGCCTCTCCTCTAAACCCTTCACAAGCTTGCTAGCTCTCTTCTGGACCCATTCTAGCATCTCAATGTCTTTCCTATAATGAGGGGACCAGAACTGAACACAAAACTCAAGATGCAGTCTTTGTGAAGTTCCTGCTGATGGGAAAAGGGGAAACATTACCCCCATCTTTAAAAAGTGAAAAAAGGAAGACCCTGGAAACTATAGGCCAGTCAGCTTCACCTCTGTGCCTGGCGAAAGATGGAGCAGATCCTCGTAATGGCCCTGCTGAGGCATCTGGAAAATGAAGAGGTGATTAATAACCAACAGGGCTTCATCAGAGGCAAATCCTGCCTGACTGATGGTCTTTTATGAAGGCCTTACAGCACAAAGTGGACAAGGGAAGAGCAACTGACATGATATCTTTGGACTTATGTAAAGTGTTTGACACTGTCCTGCATGACATCCTGGTCACCAAACTGGAAAAACATGGACTTGATGAATGGACCACTCTGAATTGGCTGGATGATTGCACTCAAAGAGCTGTGGTCAATGGCTCAAAGTGCAAATGGAGAGCAGTGATGAGTGGCATCCCTCAAGGGTCAGTACTGAGACCAGTGCTGTTTAACATCTTTGTCAGCGATATGGACAGTGGCATTGAGTGCNTTAGCTGATGAAAAACTCAACATGAGCCAGCAATATTAGCTTGCATCCCAGAATGTTAGCTTGCATCAAGAGAAGCGTGACCAAGTAGGTTGAAGGAGGTGATCCTCCCCCTCTGCTCTGCTCTCATGAGGCCCCATCTGGAGTACTGTGTCCAATTCTGGAGCCTCCAACATAGGAAAGATATTGAACTGTTGGAACGTATCCAGAGGAGGGCCACAAGAATGTTTGGGAGGGCTGGAGCACCTCTTATATGGGGACAGGCTGAGAGAGTTCGGGCTGTTCAGCTTGGAGAAGTGGAGACTCCAGGGAAGATCTTATAGTGGCCTTCTGGTACCTGAAGAGGGCTACAGGAAAGCTGGGAAGGGGCTGTTTCCAAGGACTTGTAGTGGTAGGCCCAGGAGCAATGGTTTCAAGCTGGAAGAGGGTAGGTTTAGACTGGAAGTCAGGAGGAAATTCTTTACGATGAGGGTGTTGAGACAGTAGAACAGGTTGCCCAGGGAGGTTGTAGATGCCCCCTCCTTGGGAATGTTCAAAGTCAGATTGGATGGGACCTTGAGAAACCTGATCTAGTGGGGGGTGACAGGGGGCTGGAGCTGGATGATCTTTAAGGTCCCTTCCAAACTGAACCATTCTATTAATCTATGAGACCTCACAAGGGCTGAGTACTGGGCACGATAACTTCCCTTCTCCTGCTGACCACACTATTCCTGATCCAAGCCAGGATCTTTTTGGGCTTCTTGGCCACCTGGGTTCATATGGAAGCCAGCTGACTACCAGCACCCCCAGGTCCTTTTCTGCTGTGCAGCTTTCGAGTCACTCATCCCTGAGCCTGTAGTTGTGAGTGAAATGCAGGACCCAGCACTTGGCCTTATTGTCCCTCAGACAACTGGCCTTGGCCCATTGATCCAACCTGTCCAAGTCCCTCTGTAGAGCCTTCCTGCTGTTGAACAGATCAACACTCCCACACAATTAGGTGTCATCTGCAAACTGAGGGTGCGTGCTCTCAATTCCCAGGCCCAAGTCCTATGTTCTTACTGCATATCTTGATTTTCTTGTATCAAAAGAACAAAATGTGAATGGAACTGTTCCTTTTTCATGCTTCTGTTTACTAGATGTGATCAGTGTGCCTTATCTGGTATCTTTGGTCTTCATTTGGCTTGGTAACTGAGAGCCAAGATATCCCTCTGTTCTCTCATGAAGTAATATTTGTCCACTGATGGCTCTGTCAACCTTTTCTGTACCTATTTTCTTTAGTTTGGCAAGTTAAGAACTATCACCAATTGCATGTTCTTGCTTGTATTCTTTTTAGACTTCTGTAACAAATACTGAATATGAATTTGTCCCTGGGAAACATGTAGTTCTTCCCTGCTAATGAGATTTCACACACTAAAACATACTGATAGGAGCACATAGAGCTAAGATTACACATCTAAAGTTGTTTGTGTTGCTAGAATGTGAGAACCTGCTATCTAATGTGCTGGTTTTTCTTCTGAAGCTGTATCCTATTAAATTTGCCCTAAATTTAAGCCATAAAATTAAATTTCTCATTTGTCAGGGCAAAAATCTGGAGCATATTAATACTTAAGTGAACTTTAAACAATATTTTCATAGTTAAATTAAAGTAATGGTAAATACGTTTTTTTCTGCAGTACACACGAGGCAATTTTCCTCTGCTCTAGTATCTTACATGCAGCAATTTAGAAGATCATTCTGATTGCTTTCCTGATTTTCCTTACATGTCAGATGATTTTCAACAAGCTCCCAATTTTTCTTCCGTATTCTCTAACTGAAGGATTATTATCCCAAGTCTTATTGCCTTTTCAATTGATTTTTTTCCCTTGGGAGGTACTATTTTGAGCAGAGAATTTTTTTTAACAGCTGGAATTATTATCTATGACTAATAACAATCTCTGTGGAGCTTGTTATACAATGAACACTGATCACATGCTTGAATATATTACTGTGATTGCTTGCAGCTATGAGTAGCTTAAATTTCTGAAAGTTGTTGCCTTACCAAAGGAGGTTCAGTACTGATCTTTTTACTCCTGCTGATATAAGGTGCACTATTTAAACTACTGCTACTTTAACTCAAGTTCAAGAACACATAGATGAACTTCGCTGCAAGAGTCTAGAAAAAATGTATCAATTAGCACAGGTTAATATGGTCCTTGAACTGTTCTAAGATAATTCTGTCTTTTGCTTTAGCCCTTGTAGCTAAACTGTTTATGAAGTAATGTTTCTCGGGAAGTGCCTTATAGGTTTGCAACTAGTAATGTACCAAGAAAGGTCTTTCTTAGAACCGTGGTTCTAAGTACCCCCATCCCCATTTGAGTTTTTTTTTAAATAAACATTTAGAGAATTAGGTACCTTTCTCGGCACACTGTGGAGGTTTCTGGAATAGCTGGGCCTTTGCAATACCACATTCAGGATATTCTGTTTAGTGATAATGGCTGCGTTTCATATTTAAGTATGTATTCAAGGATTTGTGTTGGAAAAAAACTTGAAGGCAAGTTCATCTGTAGAAACAGGAGTATAGATCTCATCATTGCCAATGTGTTACGCACTTTGTTTTCTGTTGCTTTATTTGCAGTATTTGTAGCAGTATTTGCTCCTTACTAGTCATACTATACATAAAATAAAATCCAAAAATGAAAAAAAACCTACCCAAACAACCAATCGCCACAAAACCCAACTTGTGTATGCCATGAACTGCATCAGTTCCATTGAAAATAGCTTAAAAAGGTTATCTACTGAAAACAGGAAGCTTTCCTTTCATGTAGCTATGCTAACTTATTTTTTAACAATTGCAAAATACAACCATAGGTTGATCATACCTCTCTAGTATTGCTCTTTATTCAAGGAATGCTTTATAAAGTATAACACTCAATCATAATTCTATTAGCATGACTACACCTCTTCAATCTATTCATTAATGACTTGGATGAGGGATTAGGGTGCACTGTCAGCAAGTTTGCTGATGACACAAAGCTGGGTGATGTCACTGACACCACAGCAGACTGTGCTGCCATTCAGTGAGACCTGGACAGGCTACAGAGCTTCACAGACAGAAATTTGATGAGGTGCAACAAGGGTAAGTGTAGAGTCTTGCATCTGGGCAAGAACAACCCCAGGTATGAGGATAGGTTGGGGACTGACCTGTTGGAGACCAGAGTAGGAGAAAGGCACCTGGGGTTCCTAGTGGACAGCAGGACGACTATGAGCCAGCAATGTGCTCTTGTGGCCAAGAGGGCCAACAGCATTCTGGGGGGAATCAGAAGGGGGGTGGTTAGCAGATCGAGAGAAGTTCTTCTCTCCCTCTACTGTGCACTAGTGAGTCCACATCTGGAGTATTGTGTCCACTTCTGGGCCCCTCAGTTCAAGAAGGACACAGAGCTGCTGGAGGGTGTCCACCGTAGAGCAACAAAGATGATGAAGGAAGTAGAACACCTCCCTTATGAGGAAAGGCTGAGGGAGCTGGGTCTCTTTATCTTGGAGAAGAGGGGGCTGAGAGGTGACCACTTTAATGTCTATAAATATGTGAGGGGTGGGTGTCAGGAGGATGGAGCCAGGCTCTTCTCAGTGTCATCTGGTGATAGGACAAGGGGCAATGGGTGCAAGCTGGAACAGAGGAGGTTGCATAAAAATATCAGAAGGAACCTCTTCACAATGAGGGCAACGAAGCATTGGAACAGGCTCTCAGTGGGGTTGTGAAGTCTCCTTCTCTGGAGACATTCAAGACCCACCTGGATGTTTTCCTGTGCAGGTTCATCTAGGTGATCGTGCTGTGACAGGGGGATTGGACTAGATAAACTTTTGAGGTCCATTCTGATCCCTAATGATTCAATAATTGTCACATTATTATCCTCCAACCCTTCTTGTGGTCAGAGTGCTCATGACATGCATTGCTTTGATGTCTCTAATAGTAAAATTAGACTTTGTTGCTGTTCTGAAGTGTCTCTTACAGTTCTATACCATGAAATGAATTATTAAGTTCTGCCTTCAGATTTCTTAAACTCTGACTCCTTTTGAAGGAGGTACTTATTACTGTGATGGACTACCAATTCTCGGTAAGAAAACATGGATTTTGTAGTATCGGATCCACTGAAAGACTTCTGTGGCCTTTAATTTCCATTATTAGTTGGTCTGCATAAGGGTTCTTGTAGTAGATGCCTTGGTTCATAGGTGGGAAGTATCCATGTTGTAGTAGCACATTTGAATACATCTAGTACTCTATAACACGTGAATTTGTGTAGAAGGTAAAATTTAGAAACTGTTTTTTAAATTTACTTCTATTAAGTCAATACTAAGAAGCAAAAGAAAAGTGTAAGTAAGCAAAATGAGATTGTCAGCAAACTGTCAGTAGCAATAGCTATAAGGAACTTCTGTACTAGGTAAGCCCAAGAGGAAATTAGGATGCTGCAGGCTGTTACTGGGTTTGTGTGAGTTTCCTGTAGAAGCTATGCACATGTGACAAAATTTATTTTAGAGAGCCTGGAATAATGAAAAGGCTCTTGCTTAGTTGCTCAGTAATGCTTACTTATGATTTGCTGACACGTTAAGGGGAGGAAAATTAGGTAAGGACTGACAGTGCCACCTCATTATGCTCCTAATCCCATACTGTGAGAGCAGGTCATAGGAATGCGTGTGCTGCTGGGAGGTTGACATGGATGGTGAAGAATAGGGAGTGCAGGCAAAGAATGGAAAGTAATTAGGGCATTTAGAAGTGATTTCAAAGGCTCTGCAAGCATTTGTTTACCATTTCTGTACGTTTGAATTCTGTCACTTCAGTGATCGAGAATTAAAGTGTGTACCTACTGTGGAGCATGGAGCAAGGTCAAAAAGTAGTGTGAACTGAGTTGTGCAAATTAAACAATGATTGCGAGAGATATGGTGTGACGTAGAGTAACAAAAATTGTAACAGAACAAAAAAGAGCAAAGAAAAGCTTATAACTGTAAATTCTAAACCGTACAGAGTTGTCAAACAGTAAAATAATTTTAATGAAGCCTTCAGACTCCATGGAGGTTGATGAACTGTCATGTAAATAATGTCTGGAGGTTGCAGGTCTTGTTGTACAACCAGATTTTGCTTATCTTTGAGTAATGCATGCTAGTGTGTTAGCAGCAATGCATTATGTCCTGGAATAGACTAATGATGCAGTAAAATTACAGGATAGAACCCGATGTTACATAGAAGTAACTATGTAATCTAAATTTTGTAGTTTTTACCTACACTGGTTACATTTATTATTTTTTTTTCCTAAAAGGCAAAACTAGTAGAAAAAGCAGCATGGGGAATAAGGAATACTGAACTTCTCTCTACTCAGAGTGGGGAAGGTCCTCCATTCCCTGTTCTGTGTTTCTATCAGACTGCTCTATATGGTAATGACAGCTCTTCAAGTTTTAAATTTTATTCTGAAGTAGGATTGATATGAAAGAAAAAACTACACAAGACACTAGGAAACAGTTACACTCATTAAGACAGTGTAAACCTGTGGTGCTAATCAAAGTACCTGCTGACTGTTAGTCATGCAGGATTCTTTGGACATGAAATAAATCCAAGCAGAAATTCAGTTTTATGTCACTTGGGTTTCTTGTCGATGAGACCCCAAGTACAAGAGCAGGGGAAGATATCAAATGAATTGTATCCTGTTACCCTTTGGCCATACATACAGAATTTTAAGGAACAGTAAGGGAATTAGTTTCTGCTAAATGAGTTATCAGCACTTAGATGTATTGTATGAGCTGAGGAGGCAATTATTTTCCAGTACGTCAAGGCAGGCTTACTTTAATTACAGTATTTCTCTGGCAATAAAAACAGAAACTTGAATAGTTTTGCCATTTATATTGATTTATGATTTCTATAGTTGTGATTTCTGACTGAAAGATACATTTGTGTCCCATGTTACTACTGAATATCTACATTTGTGTCTCATAGACACAACTGAATAATTCAGTTAACTTCAAAAAGTGCTTGAAATCAACTTCTTCCTTTCTTGTGTTAGGTCTTCTATTTCCTTTTGTTTCATCAACTCTGGGTTTTGGCTCAGAATTAATTTTTTTCTTTAGAATAGCCTCTGTTTCCAAAGGGCGTTCTGGAATATTAATGATCTTATAGTAAAAGATTGCTGAAGTCTAATTCTGAAAACATGTAAATATAGACCTTTAAGAAATAAGGGCAAGGAGAAGTTATTAAAAATATGTGAATATTTACTTTCTATTTTGAAAACAAATATCCTCAACATTTCCTTCAAAAGAACTCCCACCCTGAATATGTTCTAATAGATGATGCGATATTTCACATCATGGTGAGCAGTCATCATTCTAAATCAGTGGTTTAACATTTGTAGATATGCTCAAAGGAGCTGAGGGCTGGTGTGTAGGTTGTTCCTTGTAAAGGTCAAAACAATTGAAATCAGTCACATGCAGCGAAAACAGGCAGCTTAGCAGTGATGCCTATGAATCAATGCTGTATCTTCTGCAAACACATACTCTATTATACCTTCATAGAGTATAAGCATGTGCTTGGGTAGCTGTAACAGTTTGGTTGGGTTTTTTTTAAATCAGTGATGTTTAAGTTCAGTTTTGGTGGCAAAGCAGATATTCTTCTGCAGAATAAACAATGTATGGAAATGTTATAGGCTTCCCATGTATGTGGTGCAGTGACTAAAAAAATCTAGTGCCTTATTTTCTTTTAGAAATATATTTATTTTATTGATACTACTTTCATTGCCTTCCCTGAAAAGTCACTCAGGAAATTACTGGTACACAGTCTTGTCAAGCTCTGAAAGATAAGTTGTAATTGCATTAATGCAAAACTGATGCCTTTGATATGTTTGTCCTGGCCTAACTGGTTGTAATTCAAGAAATGATTTTTTCTCAGGACTTGCAGTGTGAACAGGACATGAAAGCAGCAAAACTTGTTTTGCCTTCACAAGACAGCAGATGAGCTGCAAAACCCAGGGGAACCTCTATCTTTATTCCAAAGGACTCTTTCATACAGATGCTCTGCAAAACAGTCCTTTTATGAACTCAAGGGAGGAATGCTCTAACACTGTTGTGGCTGGAGTTCACTATGTGACTGTTTTGATATACTACTCATTGATGCCTTGAGAATATTTTCTGATCTCTGTTGTTTTCTACTGTTCTAATTAGGTCCTTTAACTTTTTAAATCCTAAAAATTATCACACTTATGTCATCCATATGTTTCCTTAATTCCTTATTACAGTGGTTGATAAATAACTATACTCTCAAATTCTGCTTGTCTTAGAGTTTTTCACCTGGTAGAAATACTTGAGGTAGGTAATTAAACTACGATCTAAAGGAAAATTTACTATAGATAAGGAGAGCAATTGCCAGAAACTACATTATGAAATGTCTGTCAAAACTTAGATATTGATCAAGTCAAAAACAAAAATCCATGGTAGATACTGGACTGGATTTTAAGCAGCAGAACAAAACTTCATTTAGCATTGTAGTTTCTGTCCCACCTGTTACATAAATCATATTCTAATAAATTTTACTTCAAGAAAACATCTAGTAAACTCTAGAAAACTCACTGAGAGATCATGAGAACTTCAGCTTATCAATGCAAACCCTTGGTGACAGGCCAAAGTTCCATCACAGCATTACTGATTATTTTTTGCACAGTTCAGATAATACAATATTACTGTAATAAAGCTAGAGTACAAATACTATATAAATGTGGTACTTAGATAGTATTAATAACAGTAAAACTTGAGTTGGAAAAAAAGCATTAATTTGTCAGAGGAGGTACTCCAATGTGTATATGGGGTAGAGTTTTAAGACTACAGGCACCAAATGGCTGAATCACTGATTGAGTTTTTTTGACCTCTTCTTCAAGCAGGATTAGCCTGACCCAGTAAACCCTCAGTACTTGGTGGAATAAGGCTGACAATTGGATGAGGGGTGAGCGACTGATGTCATTAACCTGGACCTGAGAAAAGCCTTTGACACTGTCCCCCCACCACATTCTGGTCTCCAAGCTGGTGGAACATGGGTTTGATGGGTGGACCACTAGATGGATAAAGAACTGCCTTGATGGCCACACCCAAAGAGCAGCTGTCAATGGGTGCATGTCCAAGTGGAGGCCAGTGACAAGTGGAGTCACAGTATCACAGTAATGATGAGGCTGGAGAAGAAATTAAAGATCATCCAGTCCAACCTAAAACCAACCAAGTAAACCTAACATCTAGTCCCTTGGGGATCAGTCCTGGGACCAGTCTGGTTCAACACCTTTGTCGGTGACATGGACAGAGGCATTAAGTGCACCCTCAGCAACTGAGTGCACAACTCAGCCCTCAGCAATTCAGGGCTGGATGAGGCTCTGACCAGCCTGATCTATGGTGAGGTGTCCCTGCCCATGACAGGGGGGGTTGGAACTGGATGATCCTGTGGCCTTTTCCAACCCTTACTGTTGCAACTTCTTCCCATTGTGGGTGATGGGGTACTGGAGGGTGCTGCCTGGGGGGGTTGTGGAGTCTCCTTTTCGGAGGACATTGAAAGTCTTGTGGACTTGGTCTGGATGACCCTGCTGTGGCAGGGGGATTGGACTAGATGATCTTTTAAGGTTCTTTCCGATCCCTGATGATTCTATAATTCTATGTAATGAAGCATCTTTCACCAGATCACAGGCTGCTGAGGCTGATCACACTGAAAATGTTGATCTGAGATGCAAGTGTAGTGAAGGTGTTGCATTCATCTAGCTGTAACCAGAAAGGCAAATATTTTCAGTTCGTACTGGATCTTGCCTTGTGTTTTCTGTCAGAACTTGCATGCATCAGTTCTGTGTGTGCTATGCCTTATTTCTATACTACACTGTGTACTAGGCTGGTTTTGATATTTGGCATATTGTACAAAAAATACAATCTTTTGTTTGAAATAATGTGTCTGTGACCATGTAATTAGGTGTCCACAGTGTATACATGGTCAGCTTCCTAACCTAGCACTAAAATTAGTTTGTGAGTAATTTGCAGCAAGGTATTGTTCATTTGTTTCTCTCAAGTGAATGCCTCTGGTAACCATATGTGTTACCCATCTTCAATGTGTCATCATGTATCTGCAAGGGAAGTTTATCTGCTCCCTTTCCTTTCTAGGTAAAAGGCCACGCTGCACTCTCCAGTGTCCCCTTCATATTTAGATATGGTTTAGATAGCTTAGAGGTTTTCTTACATTGCATATCTGAGAATGAAAAAGACCAAAATTATTGTAAAATGTGTATTTACATAAAATAAACTTTAGACTAGATTCCAGAACTGCATTTTATTAATCTTTTACATCAGCACTTGGAGGAATGAAAAGTGGAAAAGCAAAGAACACTGGAAATGCATTTCTTCATCGTGTTGCCACCACCCCACCCTAAAGGAAAGAAATACAACCCTGTTACCATGGAAAAATCAACATGATAGGGGACTGCTGGATTTTCAGCATCATTTTTTAAAAAAATCCAATTGGTTGCAGCTGTACTGAGAGGGAACAAATGTTTTTCTGCTTTCGCTGCCAAATAATAGATTATATTTGGAAGCATAAAACTAATGGAAAAAATACAGTTCAGAAACATAGTGATTGTAAAGCTTCAGTCATCAGAAAGGAAGCTGTTAGCTTACTTTGTAAAGTATACTGAGCTCTAAAAATTGTTGGTTTGGTTTTTTTTTTTGACTGTAGTGTTATACATAACATTGCTTTCTGAGAATTCAATTTTTTCACCAATGGCAGTGATCCCAAGCTTCATGATTTCTGCTGGCTGTAATTTATCTATTTACCACCATCAGCCATCTGCTTGGAAAAATAGTAACTCAAACTTGGGTGGAGAAGGGCAGCAACGCAGAAGCAGTAACTGGATGGATAGACTTGTCCTAGTTGGGGATGGCAGCTGTGGTGTTCGTTGTTCTTTGTAACTTTGGTACCGGTGGACTGCTGCTGCCTTTGTAGGCCTATAAAAGTGACATTTTGTCACTTTTTCATCACATAAACTACTGTACAACAAACCCCACCAAGGCATGAAAGTCTGCATCATATTATGATTTTGTTTTCTCATATGCTCTTCAGTGATGACATTTCTACACAGCTTGCAGGATTTTTAACTGAAACTTACTTGGTTGAATTTGTAGACTTTGGCAAATTCAAAGACACAACTTGCTGAAGTTGCCTGTTTCTTGGGTAGAGTTATCATTCTTTCACTTTTGTGGAAGTGGAAAAGGGTTTGAAATCAGCTGTAAGTGACATTATCTTAAACTGACCAGCTGCTGCTACTGTCTGAAGTTACTTCATTTCCCAGCCTGCCTTCAGAGCAGCCAGAAGGAGAAGTCTCGGCAGGGCTTGGCTTCCAGTAATTAAGGCTAGGAGCTTCTAGGGAGCACAGTGAACAGGAGTAGGCAAACAGGATTGTAACTGGCCATAGAGAGGCAGTTTGCATGGCAGTTCGCACAGGCAGGGTTGCAGACGCTGGGTTTTTTTTGTTTTGTTAGGTGGAGTT
>VZRI01007241.1:0-32280 GCA_013397515.1 Upupa epops
TCTTCCCAAACCAAGACACAGACGTTGGCTTTAATAACACCTGCTGAACCTGGTAATGATAGATGGAGGGAAGATGTCTGCGGGTTTTGCAATGTCTTTTTTGCAGAAGCATGTTCAGTTCTTAGGTGATGTTTTAAAACCAAGAACTATCAGCATAACATTCAGCTCATGAGAGTTTCTAGGATGTGGCAGAGGCCTGCCTCTGTTACTCAGAGGTGATACAACCATTACATAGATGACACAACAGCCAGAACGAACAGGAGAGAAAGGAAGTTTGTTTCACCCAAAGGATTTCTGTGGTGGGGCTGGAAGAACATGTAGGTATGCTTTGCTACACTGACTTAGAATTAGTGTAAATTGTGCTCAGAATTCAACACAGACTGTTGAAGCTTATGTTAGGATTGAGGCAGTCCAGCTGGCCTTATACCTAATTTTTACATCATAGCCACTGTTGAGTGCAAGAGAATGAGTAACTCCTTTCTAACTCTGTCGATGCATGTGTTTCCTGTTATTCTAACCAGCCTTCCCCAACATTTTTACACCTCCTCCACCAATCTTCTTTCAATATGGAGGATGAACAAAAGTATTTCATTTGTAGTGACCACAAATGCATGTTGCAGCATTTTTTAATGTGTGATTTCATCTTTTAGAGGCCTATTAGCACTATATTTATTTATATTAGCAAGAGTGATGTCATGCATTCTAGCACAGACTGTACAAAGGAGGTTTACTACATGCTTACACAGAAGATTGCTTCAGTGCCTAAGATCAACAGAACAAGAAATTATTATTGTAATATTTCCTTTCTTTTCATATATTTCTGTGTGCCAAGTGGCAAGAACCAACCACTAAACTCACCCTTATAGTGAATGAGCTGAATACATATGTAGCACTGAAGAATAATTAAGTTTGTACATGAAATGCGAGAGATTCACAGTCATTGTGCAGGACACATTCACAAAAACAGACCAAATGCAATAGCTGGAGTCACCAGAGAGACAAGAATTTGGGGTGGGCAAAGAAGTCAGCAATGTATGTCATTAGTTATTTACAGTTGAAGCAATGGAATGCACTCTGACACAGCTGAAGAAGTTCAAGATTTATTTGAAGTAGTGAAAGAACTATAAAGCCAAATAGTAATAAAACCCCCTGGGGATATAATGCTACATCTTTCGTACAACTTTATAGCTGCTGTAAGTAGTTCGACTAAGACAAAAACCCTGGCAAATATTTGATGTTAAATACTTCAAATATGGAACCATTCCTTCTTTGAAGTAAAGACATTTTAGTCTTGTCCAGCATTGTAGTACTAAAACATGCTAGCTTTATTTTTAAATAATTCAAGTTCTCTTTCAAGTTTTTCCTGTTTTAGTTGGGGATGCCATGGATGATGAACAGCATTAACTACAGCACCACAGCTTTGTGGACATGTTGTTACAACAGGAGAGTCCCATTAATTCACAATGATCACAGTAGGCATTGTATGAAGTTTGCTTTTAACCTGGGAGAATATTACCATAGTTCCCTTTTGTTAGTCATTACAAAGAGAAGTATTTCACAGAAAGTGGCCAGGTGGAAAATAATACTCTACAGCTTGAAAAAAGTTGGACTATATATGCTGTAGTCATTATGAAAACACCATGAGACAATTTGAGCAACAGTTTTCTAAATATTACCCATAAATTTAATTTTTGCATGCAAGCTTAAATGAACAACAGTATAATGTCCTAAACTAGAACACAGCAAATACTTCCAAGAGGGAAAATCACTTCAATGAATGACACATATGCAGCCACTCAGGCTTGTATTTGATCCTGCACAACCCGACACTGTGGCATGAACACTCACTGATGTCTTCATCCTGCTGCGTTGCAGGTTAATTGCTCTGCTTTTTAGACCAGGGATTTCATGCATTGGGGCATGGATGGAAAAATATGAAGAGGGTGTAGAGGAAACTAAATCAAGAATCCTCCAGTCCATGCAGGTCAATGCTCTCAAAGTATCCTTGCTATGATCTTTCAAATAGCAATCAAGCCACTGTAAATAGTTGGACTCAGACGAAATTAAGTGGTGCTGGAGAGATTGTTTCTGATATTTGTTATGGACAGCTCCAGAATTTATCTAAATTCTTGTGTTTTGTCCTTTAAATTATTCTCCAAATTGTCACAAATGTGAATTTGTGCTAGATATAATCAATAATACACACAAAAAGGCAGTAGTTTGCCCTTCTTGTGTGGTGAGCCAGGGAAAAAATCTAAACCTGGTAAGTTGTAAGTGCAATTCAGTTCAGTAACTTGAATGCCAAGAAAAAGCATGCAGCAAATAATGTGGAATAGTGTTTTGATGATATAAGGCAGGAGAAAGAATCACTGCAGACTGATCTGGACATGCTGGGTCAATGGACAGAGGCCAACGGGATGAGGTTTAACAAGGCCAAGAGCAGGGTCTACACTTTGGCAACAATAACCCTGTGGAGTGGTGCAAACTGGCAGAGGAGTGGCTGGAGAGCAGCCTGGCAGAAATGTACATGGGAGTGCTGGTTGACAACCAGCTGAACTTGAGCCAGCAGTGTGCCCAGGTGGTCTGGAAGGTCAATGGTATCCTTGTTTGTATCAGGAATAGTAAGGCCAGCAGCACGAAGGATGTAATTCTTGCCCTGTACTGGGCACTGGTGAGACCTCACCTTGAGTACTGTGTGCAGCTCTGGGCCCCTTGCTTCAAGAAAGATACTGAGGTTCTGGAGCAGGTCTAAAGCAGAGCAATGAGGCTGAAGGAACTAGAGGGAAAGTCTGTTGAAGAGAGGCTGAAGGAGCTGGGATTGTGTAGCCTGGAGAAGAGTCTCAGGGGAGACCTTTTCACTCTCTATAACTACCTGAAGGGAAGTTATAGAGACAGGTGGGAGACAGACTTTTCTCCCAGGCAATTAGTGATAGGATGAGAGGGCATGGCCTGAAGCTGTGCCTGGGGAGGGCTATGTTGGCTGTTAGGAAGGTGTTCCTCATGGAAAAGGAGACACTGGAATTGACTGCTCAGGGAGATGGTGGAGTCCCCATCCCTGGAGGTGTTTAAGAAAAGACTGGGTGTGGCACTTAGTGCCATGGTCTAGTTTATTGTGGTGATGTTAGGTCATAGGCTGGGCTTGATGATCTTAAAGGTCTTCAGTAGTTCTGTGATTCTGTCAGTGTGAGGTAGTTCCACACAATTATAAAATGGTTGTGTCAAACTGACCAAAGTTATACTCAGCTTTTGTCCATTGAAGTGGCATGCTCTTGCAGTTTAAACACCAAGTCCATTTATTTTTCAAATGTTTCATTTTCTTATGTGCAAGGACATATCAGTAATATTAGATTACAACCTTGTAATTTATTTTTTCCCCTATACCTGATCATTTTAATATCTGGTTTCAAAACTGAAGCTGCACACCTCATCTGGCTTTAGACACAATGATTCCAAATTCCTACACAGGGCAATATGCTGAGTTCACACACTGGCAGTTTGGCCATAGAAATCATCATCTGTTTAAGCGGAGTTCAAACACAGGTTGGAAATACTGCTTATAGCCTGGAGTAGATGCAGCTGAAGATCAGGAAAGCCTAGTGAATTTTAACTAAGTGTGCTGCAAGGCAGACACATCTGTGTTTTGTAGTGAGCGCAGCTGACTAGCCCAAACATTTAATAAGATATTCCTCTTTGCCATTGAAGTCTCTGTGCCCAGAGACTTCAGCACCTACTGACATCTCTTTTCTGTAAGCAGTCTGATGTTCTAGCTTTTCTTGTCTATTCTTATTTTCTTTTTTGGTATTTTCTCTGCCCATACAATAGGCACTTGTAGTGAATGTCCAGCTGCAAGTCCCCTTCAGGCATTGTCTTCCATGATCCATGTGAAGCTATGTTCTCCGTTCTGTTCTTCAGTCTCTCAGCAATGACGGTACTTTGCATGTTGCTGTGAGCAGGCTAGCCCTTTAACCTTCCTACTAAAGGAGTAAGTGTTCCTGAATCAACCCAAGTTTCCTACTTTTTGCCCAGCTCCTTCTTCTGCTGGTTAGCTAACAGTTAGGAAATATGAGGTAGTTGCCTGCAGACTCCACTGTCCTGGTCGCTTGCAATGCTGTATGCTATGTACGTTGCCTTTCAGTGCATATATGCTAAAGGATATATTTCCTAGGACAGAAAAGCACTAGAAGGGTGTTTTTTCTGCAGAAACTGCAAGTGAATACACAGAACAAAGTGTAAAAGCAGGATTGATTGCACAGCTTTTTACTTTATTGAAATAAATATTTACAGATTTCCTGACCTATCCCTGCAGATCATATACATCTCTTCATCAAGTTCAGTGTGATTTATATTTTACAGCAACACTGTTTTTAGGCTGTTACATTGAAGTTTAGATGAGAGTGAATGTTCAGGCTCAATCTGAAATTTTCCACTAACTTCCTAATTCATAACCTGCGGGCAGTTGAAAGAAGGTTGGCTGTACATGCGTACTCATTGATCCCAAACAGGGACTTTTTGTATGCATGGCAAAGGGATGATGTAGTTTACCACTTAATGCTTTAAAATTAAGACCATTTACTTACTTGGCAACTTTTTTGAAGCCTGCTTTTGATACATTTTGTTCTAAGGTTTGATTTGCAGGTTATTTTCTTATTTCCTCTACTGAAATATTGTCATTAAGTCATAAAGATTAAGTCATTATTAAGTCATAAAGACTTTTTATAACCAAAATTTATACTTTTGCTGCAACATCAAATATTCTGGAGTTGTTTTTCACTTAACTGCATAGATCTGAATCATGATGATGTGCACAGAATCTCTTAACAAGGCTAATACAGGTAGGACTTTGGGAAATCAGCTTTGATTTTGGTCAAGGTGGTAGGACAAGATATGTTTTGGAGGAGCAGCTCATACTGTTGCAGGCCAGCAGACAGAACTGTGCATGTTTCAGCCACATACTACTTTCGGTTCATGCAAAAAGGGAAGAAGTCTCCCCCAGCCTGAATTACAATTGCCCAGTCTGACTAGCAGCTCTGTTTGGCATTACTGTGTTGCTATTCATTTATAGCCCTGGCTCCAGCTCCATTCCATGTTTCGGCCCTGTAATTTGCTTGAGGTCCAGTCTGAGGCCAGATCTTTACGCCATGTTCAGAGAGTGCTAGTTAGCAAGCCTTTTCCCACTGTGCTGTATTACTAAAGCAGCTTTTGAGAAACCCTTTCTCTATTTAGGTGCAGCTATTCAGATGCCTGATGAAATTTTGTCAAATTGCTTAAATTTCTAATACCCCAAAGATGTAATTTTTGTATTGACAGTGTTGCTTATGGTCTAGGCAGCCATGATGCACATTTCTTAGTGACCAGGCAGCCTCAGGCCTGGCTCAAGTACCTTGGCTGTTTTTTCTAAGCCTGCTCCTGCTCCTGCTCCTGCCAAGGGTGAGGCAAACAAGGATGCATCATGTACTCATTCCTCACTGGTATGTATGCCATAAAAGGGAATGCAACAATGTAGTGCTTTTATTATTGTTAATAATTTTCTATAACTGATATTTTATAGTCTATTTGCATTTTTTTTAGATGTAGGAACATACATGGTTGTACATCTCTTTTTAAGGAGAGAAATAAAGATGCTTGAAAAATCAAGGCAGAAAAATAATTTATGGGTTCTTCAAATGACTATGAGGCTTAGACATAACACAGAATATGTGACCTGAGTTCTACCGTCACTCTCCTGCCTGAAGATTTAGAGAGTTTGAAGTTTGCTTGGAGGCAAATTTGGCCTCTCCTGCAGTTTTGTGGTTACCAGAAAATTACATGGAATTACTCTGCTGGCGTCTCTTGTACATCCTGTGTTTTTTTAGACTTCCCCTTTCTCTTTTCTAACTTTTTGACCTCCCTGTGTCCAACCAGCTTTGTGTATACAGTTCTGAGGTTGCCAAGCATGCTGTGTTAGGCTACCTTGCACCCTAGGATTTCTCTTCTTGACCATCAGAAATTTTTGATGGATCTGAGCTTTCCTGGTGAAAAACTTACCTGAGCTACAAAGTTACATAGCAACATAGGTAACTTTCTATAATAGAGAACATTTTTAAACCCTTTGAATTTCATATGATGATGAATCATGGAGTCATTTTCTTATCATGCTGAATAGAGGAGTGCATTAATATTGGGAAGCAAAATTATTCATAAGGGAACTTCGTTTCATGTTAAGACATGCACCCTAAGCTTTCTCAACACTCCCTCTGCCTTTTTCTATAATTTTGAGGGAAAGACTCAGTTCTCCTTCCCCATCCAAAGAATGAAATGAAACATCTTGGTGTGGGGACAAATTAAGCATTTTAATCCACAGTGAATTCTCCCTTTCCAAAAAAAAATATAAACTGCTTTAGGTTGACTCATAATAAAAAATGTGTTCATGGTATCATGAACAAAGTTAATTAATTCACTATCCACAGAACGTAAGGGAAAGTACCTCTTTGAGTCAAGGGCTGGAAAACTTTTGTTGTGTTTGGCTTTACTGATACTTTAGTCAGCTGCAGATTGGTGACAGACTTGAGCACATAACGCCATGTGGTAGGGGTTAAAGGTCCAATGAAGTGGCCTTAAACACAAATTTGGGGTGGGTGACAGTACCAAAGGGCTTTTTTACACCACTATCCATAAGGCCTTTATCAGCAGCTTCTATTTTCAACTCAGAGGTCCAGTGTCTGCCCTGGAGATGATGATCATGTCCTCAACAATGCTTCCCACCCCACTAGTACTCAGCAAATGACCCAATGTAGCTTATCTGCCATTTGACAGAGCATTGCTTTCAGTTATTAGGCTTGTGCCTGCTGCTTTTATCCAAATTTTATTAATATATATTAATAGTATAGTGCTGTTGTCTGTGCTTCTCAATAGCTGATGTTTTTTTGTGTTACGGATGTGAAGTAGACACATACAAGGAGATGCCTCCAAATGCAAGCCTTGAGAATATTAATGTGTGCTTCTATTGTGCCACCAACTGCATTGCTACCTCCAAGATTCCCATGATGGGGGGGTAAGGGCTCATGTATTCTTCATTCCATCTTTGCTGGAAAACTAGCACGCTGAGATCTGCTGTCCCTGGTATCCTCCGTCTCTAAAGTCTCTCATTCCTGAAGTCCCCTTTTATCCACACCTCTTGCCTAGGTGGTGCATGCTCTGTGCAGATCTTAGCAGGCTCTGGAAGCTCTCTGCCCCTCCATCCGTGTGCAGCCAATTCTGAACTCAGGCGCATACTCAGAGGCACTCCTAAGCAGGATGTCATCCTGAGGCAACAGCACCTTTGGTAGTACCTGGGCAGTATGATTTTGTATCGTCAGCGATGATGTGACAATTCTTTCAATACCTTACATTCTACCCTGTGGCTCATCACTGGTGGCAGATAAGAGCACCAAGAAAGATAGAAAAGACAGAGAAGATAGAAAAGATAGAGGTGAAATGAGCAAGAGAAATAAAAGGGTAAAGGTCCATCCTCATAGGCATCAATAATGTCCGTTCAAATAACATAGCAATAACATAACCATAAACATACTTATTACAACTAGTATAAAACATATAAAATGATTACCCAACTTAACTATATTGCAAGTTAAACTCCTCAAATTCAGATTCAGGAATCAGAAAAATTCTAAAATTATTAACATGAACAAAATTATGAGGGTGATGTGCACCCGGAGCGCAGGATGAAGTGCTAGGAAAAGGGGTACTGATCGCTGTGTCACAAGTTGGAGAAGGCTCACGAGTGAGAATAAGGAACAACGTGAACAAAGTTTTTCCTTACACCAGTAATAATCATCCAAATACAGGTGAAGGGATCCATCCCAGCCTGGTTTACCTCCAGGAGCATAGTGCAAAAACTACAGTCATCACCACTGCCCCACACCTTAGAAGCAGGATCTGCATGCACAGCAAGAAATAGTTCTCCACACCGCAATCCCAAGATGCGCATGTGGAACAGGTGTCAATCCAACCCCATAGCACTCACCTCCCTCCACCCCCTGAGTCTTTTGTAGCTATTATAAATAACCTAAAGACAACTAAAATAATGAGATTTGATAACATATTGTTATACAAAAGGACAACAAAAAAGATTCTAAACAATGTCTGCAGCTGCTTTTCTATCAGTTTGCATGTGTATCGCGCAAAGTTTCTTGTACCCATCTGCATTTACCATTGCAACGTTGCACTGGGTCACTACATGTTGGATTATCTAGATAGAACATAGAATAATGCGTAGCAAAACCACAAATGTGGTTAATCCACACAAAACAAAAAAGAGGATATGAATCACATTTGCACCACCTGGAAGTCATGAAAACATACCAATTTCCAGGTTTTTTTCCAGTTTGGATGGGAATATGGGCCTGTTTTCCAATTCCTTGGGTGATTTCCTTTACAACTTTTCCAACTGAGAAAATAGTTGAGAACTATTCCTTGCTGTAATATGGCTGTTTGCATTTGGGTTGCCTGATCTGCTAACAGACCAAAAGCATTTGCTGTTTAGTAATAATCTTCAATATGACCTGTAGCAGGATAATCTGATACATGTTTTGTAAATCGCTTCTCGCTTACCACTGATTATTTCATTTGGATTCCAGGTGGCTGGGCTATAATATTCAATAATATGTTAAGGTGTCAAATAAGGGCTGTTTAGTGTTACAGTTCCCTTGGGAAAAGGATCTATCCAATCCACTACCTTTGGAACTGCATTTTCTAAACTCCATTTAACCAGGTTCTGATATCTTGTAACACTTATTAGTCTGGCTTCTACCCTGGATCGGTCGTCCACATTCCCTTACCCTTGAACATGTGTGCAAACTGTCTTTACTACCTCTTCTTCTCCTGTCTAACCACATACCAACATCTTTTCAATAGAGATTCTGCTCTTTAGCAATCCATTCAAACTGCCTAGCTATTCCTGAGCTCTGATTCTGTTGCTCTCTGTTGTAGTTCAACCCTAAGGAAATGATAGGGTAAATTAAATATACATTAATACACAAAACCAGTGGCTATCTTTGTAACAGGATGGTAAGTAAAATCTACCAAATTCCACCAAGGTTGGAGTGTCCTTTCACAATCAGTAGCATTGTTCCGAATTATGTTTTTGCAAAATTTGCTGTGTCCTTTCTATGACAAGACTAAATTTGGCAAAGATACCAAGATAAATTTTGACCTGAATGATTTTCCATATTATTCCATTATAATTGAGGAGGCCTTTTCCTATTGGGATCCTTCTATTTTTCTGGATCCTACCTGTATCTTGTCTCCAATTACTCCCATCAGGATTGCAATTGATCTTTTTGTACTCTGCTCCCATTCATGTGGAGAGTGATCATGGGGATAGTTTAACAGCTTCAGATCAAAGTAATTCAGAATACTTTTGGTTATGAGTAAGTGGAAAAGTGCAGAAAAAAGAGAATATTACTAGTCCAATCATGATACCATTAATTATCTTGAAGTCTAGGCCTCCAAGTTATCATTTGTGCTGTTCTTGGTGACCCATGAAGTTCTTTTACAATGACAAAAAACAGAGCTTGCCTCTCCAAGGCAAAGAAGGGTTAGAATGATGGAATACTGAAGAACTGAAGGGGTAGGGAGTAGAAGTTATGACCCTTTGTTTTTTTTAAATCATTTGTAATTCCCTCTCTTGCTCTTAATGGCAATAGGTAGAGTTTCACATTTGTCAATTTGGACAGGGGAAGGGTAGGTTCAGTTTGCAATAAATGCATCTTCATGTTCAATGTTTCAGCTAATTGTTTGATCTAGGGAATACCAAAAGAACACATGTTCCCTCAGGTATCACACCACTGCCTACCCGTCAAACCATCTATACCTAATAGATTCATTTGGAAATCTCCTATAGCTATCATAGTATTGACAGGATTTTCATTTTCTGGTAACCATAGTATTACTGGAGGTATAGGCACAGACTGTGTTTTTCCTAGAGCATTTAGGACGGTTAAAATTTGAGATGGAATTGAGATTCCACATCCTTCTACTTCAGTCTGCATCAACACAGTAATTTGGGCCCCAGTATCAGCTGAAAAGGTTACTGGTCTTCATTTTGGTCCCACAACAGCCCTTTTGTACTACAGGCCAGTTGTCTTACAAACATCCCTCCTGTGCCCTCCTTCTCCCCTTCAGCAGGCAGAGGGTGTAGTTTCCTGACATCATTTTTTGCCCTTGATTGATTCCATCACAAAATCTATCAGGGTTGGAGCACTGGGAGTCTTGGTCTTTTGTTCTGACCACTTCTGCATGATTTGCTCCAGTTTTCTGGTTGGGAGCCTATCCACTTCCCAACTAATGCCTTTCTGCCACAATCGCTGTCAGGTTAGGGTGTGCTGTCTCCCAGAAAATGATGGTCACCTATTAACTCATTCTACAGCTTGTACTGCTCTGATTACTGTTCTTTGGGAAAATCCACCAATGGGGCCATATTTTCTCCCAAAATTAATCAACACCTGTGCTACCTCCCCTCATGCCCATGATTTCCTCCCTGTCCACTGATAGTCAGGGATTACTCTCTAAAGCAGCCCTAATCTGCTCTCCGTCAGGGGTATTTTGAATCAAACCTTGCTATTGAATCCCAATAGGTTTTATGGGATAGGGAAGTCGTCCCATCTCCAGATCCACAAGCATCAACGTTAGTGAACTAAGGTTGGGCTTGAACTCCTGATCATACATCATCTGAAGACAGGCTGATTTTTGCACACTTTTGATCCACCATATCTGTTATGGCAAGGGGATCCTCATATTTACAAGGGGTATAGACCTCCAACTCAGTATGCTGCACTCTGAGTTAAAGACCATGGGGCTGGGCAATTGCTGGTACTTAGAAACACAACTGGATGCCAATATCCTTCTGGTTCTTTCCCAGACAACAAAATTTGATCATCCCCTGACAAAGATACTCTCCATACACATTATATCTCAAACTCCTTTGCAGTCCTTGCAAAATCTCTTCTTAACTCCACCATTTCAGTTGCTATAAAAGGGTGGTAACGTGAGGATGGTTATCACCATTGTCCTCATACATATATTCTGTTTTAACCAATGGGCCTTTCTACAGCTTCTTTAGCCTTTTGCAAGTCCTCCTGTGTCCCTTTCTTTACTAGCATTGCATCATCTCTGCCTCCGATGCTGTACCTACTTCCCTCAAAAATTTATTCCTCAATTCTTCCTTTTACATCCTATTTTGATTCCTTTCTCCGTTCAACAATCATTTTCTTTCCTTTACTTGTTCCTGTAAGGTGTGCATCATTCTCTGTAGAGAATCCACCAAATTTGCATTTCTATTGGACTCCTGCCTCCTTTCCTCTGTTGCGGCTGTTAAGCTTGCTCCCAATGCTGCATAAATTAAAGCTTTTCCTTTTCCCCTCTTAACTTTAGCCTTCTTCTGCAAAACTCTAATCCTATCCACCACACTTTGCACCTTTCCAGTGGATCTCTGCCTAGCCTTGTCCCTGAAGTGAGGGATGTGATTGGTGCACTTCTAAAAGATCAAGCTCCAAAGGCAGGCTGGAAAATGAAGTTGCGTTTAAAAACCTTGCTGAGACTCCTACTTTGGACCGCTCTGAAAGCAGGCTGGGAAATTTGCCTTTGAATGGGAAATTCAAAGACTTTTTTGATACAGAAAGAAAGACTCAGTTAACTTGGACAGTGTTACCACAAGGATTTAGGAATACTCTTACCCTATTCAGAATGCAGCTAGCTAAGGGTTTGGAACAGTGGAAAAGGCCTCACGGGACTGACATAGCTTTACAATATGTGTATGATCTATTAATAGCTATAGAAACAAGACCACAGTGCATTGTTGAATTTTTTGGGATTAAACGGTTACCGAGTCTCTTTGCAGAAAACCCAAATAGCTCAAAAGCAGGTGACCTATCTTGGCTATGAAATAACCCTCAGTCAGAGGACTCTGGGAAGGCAGAGGCAAAAAGCCATCTGTTGAATTCCTTGACCATGAACTATCATGATGGGATGGTGTTGCCTGTGGATCTGCAACTGCAGACTTTTGCTTTTTTTCTTAGTGGAGAAATTGGGGGATCAGTTACCCACAACTGTCTGCAAACCGTTGAAGCACTGTAACCAGTTGACCTGACTGAAAGGAAGAGCCTTTGGATGCTGCCAAGAAATCCTGGTATACGGATGGGAGCAGCTTCTTTAGGTGAGGTGAATGAAAGGCAGGATATGCAACCAGCAAAATGGATAAGGTAATTGAATCCAGGGTTCTTCCCCCAAAATACTTCCACGCAAAAGGCAGAAATAATAGCTCTCACAAGCTTTAGAGCTGACCAAAAAGAAAGAGAGTCAATATTTAAAATTATTCAGAATATGTTTTTGGAGTTGTCCATGCAAATGGAGCAGTTTGGAAGGAGAGATTTTTGTTAACTCAAGAAAAGCATACAAAACATGCAGTGGAAATCCTGAAACTTCTTGATGCTGTGCAGCTACCAAAATGGGTGATGATTATGCACTGCAGAGCCCATCAGAAGAAAACAACTTATCACGACATTGTAAACTCAATGTCAGATCAAGAAGCTAGAATAGTGGCTGAAGAGGGATCAGTGGGTATGCAATCCTTGATTCTGATTGGTAAAATCCAAACAGAAGGTATGGAGGGGCCTCCCAAATATTCCAAGAAGGATATAGAATTGATACAAGATTTAAGAGGAGAGGTAAACCAGGACAGGTGGGCTGTCACACAACAAGAAAAGGTCATAATACTGTTTGTGGGATTGTTGGCTCTCATTATGGCAGAGCATAGAAAAACTCACTGGGTTGCTGAGGCACTATACAAGTACCTAACCAAAAGCATAGTGCCAAGGAATCTCTGTACTACAGTGAGACAGGTGACTCAGCAGTGTGAAATCTGTTTAGAAAATGATCTGAAGACAGGAATAACATGTTAGGCCAGATAAGCAAGGGAAACATCCTCTGACAACAATGGCAAATTGATTTTTCTGAACTGCCCAGAAAAGAGGTGTATCAGTAATTATTAGTACCAATAGACATGTTTTATGGTTGGCCAGAAGCTTTTCCTTGCCAATCTGACAAAGCTCAGGAAGTTGTAAGATATCTCATACAAGAAAAAATACCAAGGTTTGGGGTCCCGGCAACAATGTTCTCAGACTGAAGACCACATTTTATTGCTAAAGTGGTGTAACAAAACAGTAAAATTATAGGTATAGACTGGTAACTAATTACCCCTATTGGCCTCAGGCAAGTGGAGAGGTTGAGAAAATTATCTAATTAAACTACAGATTGTGAAGTTCAGGCCAAGAGGTCAATCTTCCCTGGCCACAGGCCTTGCCCTTAGTGTTACTAACAAAACCAAGGGCAAAGGAAGGGATTAATCCTGGAGAAGGGAGCAAGCAGCTGCAAGATAGATGGGGACAATCTGTGAAGATTAGAGAAAGGATCAAACAGCTTCAAGATGGGAGAGACCAAACCACAGAGACTTTTTGTTAATTCAAGGAAAAGAGTCTGGTACTGGCATGTTTTGTAGTTAATGACTAGAACATCACAACAACAATTTGCACCAAGCAAGTCAAGGCAAAGGGTTTATTGTGAAAAAAATATCCAGGACTTCAACCCAGGACCCCCAAGTAACACTACGCAGGGGCAAGCATGAGGAGTTAAAGGCATAGTGTAATGTTAATGATTCTTTACCAGGAAGATGGGGATGAGCTTTTTAGTAAGGCCTGTTGTGCCAAGACAAGGGGTGATTTTTTTAAGTTAAAAGAGGGTAGAATCAGACTCAATATAAGGAAGAGGTTTTTTTACAATGAATGTAGTGAAATCCTTGAACGTGTTACCCACAGAGGTAGTGAAGGCCCCCTCATTGGGACATTCAAAGTCAGGCTGAATGAAGTTCTGAGCAACTTGATCTAGTTGGAGGTGTTTCTGCTCATTGCAGAGCAGTTGGACTAGATGATCTTTAAAGGTTCTTTCCAATCCAATGCGTTCTATGATTCTGTGATTGAGTCTATGTGTCTTACCCATGCAAAACACCTAGCACCTGGTGCAGCCACAGCACACCACGCTTGCCTCTAGAGAATATCTGGGGCAAACCCAACAAAAATAAATGTCTAAAATAAAGTTAGTACTATGGCCATTTCCTTCCAGCCCTTAACTCCAGACACAAGGTTTTACTTGTGAAATGAAGGATTTCTCCCCCAAAATTGGTCTGGCTGGGAGAGAGGTTCTGCTAAATTTAGCTACTATCACTACCTCCTTGTGCTTTGTCAACAGATGTTCAAGCAATGAGGCATCAGTTCAGCTTCACTCCCTCTACCTTCCACCCTCAGGGAAAGGGGAACCTGTGGCTAACTCCTACTCTGCAGCAGCAGGAGCGTGATGGTTGGGCCTTGCCCCCTGCCCCAAGGTAGGGAGGCTGCGCTCAGCCCAGCAGAGATTCTGTGTCATCAGAGACAGGAGACGAGCCAAAACCAGGAAGTCTACTCCCTTTTATAGACTCTGTCCACCCATCACCTGTAGGATGATGACTTTGAGCCAGGGGTCTGATGGGAAGAGCTACCTCCGGCAGCTTCAAAGTAAAATGTTCTTTCAGCGTAAAAGCACAAAAATCAACACCTGACATTTTGGCCATTTTCAAACTGCAACAGGATGGAATTAACATTATCAGGTGTTTAAGCCAGCAATTTTCCATCTAGAAACGTGCAATTCTTCCCTGAACATTAAGGGGAAATTTCAGTTTTGTGTGCCAGATCACACTAAGCAACTGCTTTTTTCTCAGACGCAAAACTCATCTTGGTGGTGAATAATCTATGTGATCATCATTTCTTCCCAGCAATGTCCCCTAGAGAAAGTCAGTGTACTGTGCTGGGATGCACAAAGACAAGTTGTCAGGCCATAGAGGCAGACACACTGTCCCTTTCCAGAGGTGAATCACATCATAATTATTTGTAGAGTAACGTTCATTCATGTGAGATTGAACCTGGGTTCTCTCATCCATAAGAAGTAATGTTCTCCAAACCCATCTTCTGTCCAGCAGCCATTGTTTCCAGCTGAAGCAAGGGGAGTATGTTTCTGTCCACAAGGGCTGGGATGTCAAGCATTACACCAGTGCTGTGCTCATCATGAAGGTGACCTCACTTTGGAGCAGAAAGACATCCCTGCGTGTCTTGGTGTGTAGGTATTGGTTTATAAAGGAAGCTGAGGCCCTCTGAGAGGAAAAGCACTATAAAAAGATCATGGTAATAAACAGAAACCCCCCAAAAACTAGCATTTTTCCCCAGTATAATAAAATCAGTATTTCATGGCAGATTGTTGCAGCAAATCTCACAAAGAACTCCACACTAATCAGTTTATTAGCTGCAGGGGCATGTGGGTAATGATGGGTCACAAAGATTTTCCTTTGCCCCTGGAGATAAGAAAGAGCTGCCATCTTACTGCAGCAGTTCTCCATTTTATTAGCAAGAAAATGCCTGAAATTAGTAGTGAAAAATTGCCTGTGTCCATATGCATCCTAAAGTCCAGGAAGGCTGACTGTAACCATCTTCTCTGTAAGTAAGACTTCTACTGCAAAGGGGGATAATGGACTATAACCTATAGTTTAGTAGTTAAACTTGTAACACATAGTAAAAATTGATGTAAGAGGGAGAAGCATGCTGGAGAGATAAGGGAGGCTGGAGGAGGGAGCAAACAACTTCAAGGTAAGAGAGACCAATCAACAGAGACTTTTTGTTATCCCAAGGACCAGAGCCTGGTACTGGCATGTTTTGCAGTTAATGACTGGAACATCACAACAATTTTGTGCCAAGCAAGTCAAGCCAAAGGGTTTACTGTGCAAAAGGTCTCCAGGACCTCCAATCCAGAACCCTGTGATGATACTATGCAGGTGCAAGCTGAAGGAGGTAAAGGTGTGGAGTATGTTAATGAAGCTCCAACCCTCTAATACCTATGTATGACTAAGTGATGTTTATGTACTAGATCCTGTAATATTAACCCAAAAATCTTGACCCCTGGTGCATGTGCCAGGTGACATCCTCCATGTGCCCAGTACTGAACAGACCCACCTGCTTCTCTTTGTGAGCTGGGGGTTTGCTTCTGCACACTTTCAAACTTCTGCAAAGTAAAGATGTGACTGTAGAAAAGAGGGAGGTACTGGAGACATCTCTGAGATAATGCATTTGCTTCTCTGACAGCATCTTCTGCTGCAGTCCTAACATCATGTTCAGCATTTCTTGTTGAATGGAGAGAATAGGTAAAGGCAGTCAGTGACAAATATTTGTGAGTTTAGTTATTCACGTAGAATCATAGAATCATTAGGGATTGGATGGGAATTAGAAAGATATTCTAGTCCAATACCCCTGCCACAGAAGGATCACCTAGACCAAGTTGCACAGGAACGTCTCCAGAGAAGCAGACTCCACAACGTCCCTGGGCAGCCTGTTTCAGTGCTCCATCACCCTCACTGTGAAGTTCCTTCTGATATTTAGATGGAACCTCCTATGTTCCAGCTTGCACCCATTGCCCTTGTCCCATTACTAGATGACCTTGAGAAAAGCCTGGCTCCATCCTCCTGATACCTACCCCTCACATATTTGTAGGCATTAATGAGGTCACCCCTCAGCCTCCCCTTCTCCAAACTAAAAAGACCCAGCTCCCTCAGCCTTTCCTCATAAGGGAGGTGTTCTACTTCCTTCATTATCTTTGTTGCTCTATGCTAGACACCCTCCAGCAGTTCTGAACTGAGTGGCCTAGAACTGGACACAATTCTTCAGATGCAGCCTCACTAGTGCAGAGTAGAGGGGTAGAAGACATGTGGTGGTTTGGCTCTGGCTGGAGCCAGGGGTCCACCAAAGCTTCTATCACTCCTCCTTGATGGACAGGGGAGAGAAAAATTCTCCCAGAGGCTAGAGGGTAAAGAAAACAACATTTTAATAAGCAGATACAAATGCTGCACACTGAAGCAAAGGCAAATAATATTCTCTACTTCTCATCAGCAGATGATATTTAGCCACTGTTCTAGGAAACAGAGTCCTGATACACATAGAGGTTGCTCCAGAGGACAAATGCCATCAATGAATGCCTCCCTCCTCATTTCTTCCTCCCCCTCATTTTTATATCTGGGCTGACATGACATGGCCTAGAATATCACTTTGGTCAGTTTGGGAGGACTGGACCAGCCTATCCCTTATCCTTCTTCAGTTAAGAAGAATGTTAGGAAAAGAAAAAAACCCACAGCCTTTGTGCTGTGTGAGCACCAAACACACCAAAACACAGGTGTGTTATCAACACCCCTCCAGCTACCACAAGCATGGCACAGGATATGGTGCAGAAATCATTGTAAAGTTTTCATGCTAAAGCCCTGGTACCTACAAAATTGATAACATACTTTAGAAACAGTCTTGAACACAGCTTACTTTTTGCCACATTTCAGTGGTCTGTTGCTTTTATATTAAAATGTACCTATCAAATACTGTTTGTATTCCTTCCTTCCTTCCTTCCTATAAAACATCCACCTTCACAATTTTTTCCTGGCCCTTCTTCACCTCTGGCATTTCTATTTCTGTGGTGGGTCTAGAAGATCTTTTCTATTCACTTTGAAAAGTGATTTGTTGAAAAGTTAACCTTATGTTTTCACTGGAAATGAGAAGGAACATCTCATGCCACTCCAGGGTCCTGGACTCAGAGGTCCTCCTCAGTCCCCTGTCCTGTCCCCATGCTTTGCTTCACTGAGGACCATGGCACATAGAGAGATGGAGAGAAGCAAAGTGTAAGCCCTTTCAGAAGCCCTGCAGAGTACTGCCTTACCCCTCTGGCAGTGAGGACTGACAAATAAGCATAATTTCCAGAGACAGTAGTGGAGAAATAATTGATAGTAGGAACAAAAGCATCTGCCTGGGACTCTGCACTTAAGTCTTGCACTGTCAGAAACTTCATATGTCCAACGTGAGCAGGGTGTTTCAAAGATCAAAACTGGACCTGTGCAATCAATGAGAAAGTTCCCAAGAGTAACACCCAGATTTCCAGTACTGGCTAGGCAGCTACCTGGAGATGGTCAGCAGAAGACAGGAAACCACAAGACCTCCTTCCATTACTCCTCATCCCTGAAAGAGCTGCACTCTGAGTGAGATCCAGGGTATAACCACCACCTTTGCACTGGATGAACAGGTCTTGCTGCCTGTTTGGAAGAGATTTTTCTCTGTGCCAGTACCATCCTTTGCTATTGTCCTTGTAGCAGTTCATGAGGTTTCTCCTTGTTCACCTTCTTCTACCAGCCAGGCTATGAGGTTATAAAGTCAGAATTTACAGTGTTTTTGTAGTTATTGGTTGGTTTGGGATTTACTTTTTTACCTTGGGTTGCTTATTATTTTGTTTTTTTTAATCCCTTCCCTCTGACTTCAGGAAACTCATCATTTTGTCTGGTGAAAGGGAAACTTACAAAATACAGCATAAGGGATCTCTCTACCTGGAAGATTCAGCTGAGGAAGGACAGCCCATGGGAGCTTCAAGAACCTCACTATATGCCTTGAGGGTGAGAAGGCAGCTGAACACAGATTTCTCATTTTTCTGCTTGCTTGGCTAAGTGCATTTATTTAGTCCTTTACATTTCCGGTTTTATTTCACTTTTTATTGACTACACACATGAACACACAATTTATTGTCTTAGGAATGCACAAAGGAACTGGAAATGTTTTAGATATTGGTGAAAAAGTACACAAGTGATTATTTTAATTTTCGTAATATATAGCATGAAAATACTTCTTGATTTCAAGAGACAAAGTACTATTTGGTTTCTGTGACCAGTCATACAGTTCAACCAGTGAGCAAGCAGTAACTGTGGCACAGTATTCACAAGTAAGCATACAGTCTGCAGGATGTTCCCATGCATTATTCAGTGAATAATTCTAAATAATGAAAACACTGAAGTCTGTGTGTAGATGTAATAGGAGGGACTATATTTAATGTATTGTGCATTAGGAGCAGCTGACCCAGTTCTAGTGAAAA
The DNA here is from genome assembly GCA_013397515.1 of Upupa epops. Lineage (NCBI taxonomy): Eukaryota > Metazoa > Chordata > Aves > Bucerotiformes > Upupidae > Upupa > Upupa epops. The sequence continues at coordinate 19,000 of VZRI01007241.1, forward strand.
ACAGCAGCAGCTATTCAGAAAACCTGTGGATTTATGTAACACAAATGTACTGTCTGCTAGCAGCAGTAATCTGAGTCTAGCAATCTGTGGTGAATGGTAGGTATCACTCCAAGTGACAAAACAGTTGCTAGACCCAGAGGCTATACTTCCACTGCAAAGTCACCTTCTGAGTAATTTTAATTTTCCACCATGACTATTCCAGAGCTAACAGTGGTTTATTGAGGACCAGCTGTGGTCATGGCATGCATTTGGCACACTTCCAAGGTTTGATGCATATGGTGACCCTAGCTGTGGTTGATGAGTGGTGGGAACTCAGACTATAGCCTATGCTTCTACTTCATATCATGTATGTACTGGGAACTTTTTGTTTAGCTTAGACTTGAATTAATGGCAACACATAGGCTATAATCTGAATAAATTCTTGTAGAAAAGATAGGCACTTATTTGTATCCACTTGAGGACATTAAAGCTTTGCAAGCATTTGGTGTTTTTATTCTGAGCTGTAGTACATAATCAAATACAGCAGAATGATAACGTTCTTTCCTTAAGGTATCCATTAAAATACTAATATGAGTAAAAAACTAAGCCATTGAGATAAAACCAGTTCATCAACAACACTTTCTTAGCATTAAATTTCCCATTTTATGATCTAGAGGAGAAGATCTAAACCGCATGGTCTTTGCAGCCAATTTCTTTATTGTTTCTGAAATGTTTGTGCTTGATACAAGACAAATCTCAGGAAAGTTACTGAAGGGCAGTGGGGAGGTAATGCTGAAGTTGTATTTATACAAGAAGAACAATGGTAAGATTTCTCAAGTCATAACTTGTCATAAAGCTGGTAAATAAATTGTAATGAAAAGGTGCACATCCTTCTATTGTTTTTTGATTAGCTTTTAATCTTGTCCTTATAGACAGTGTTTTGCTGACTTGCAATTAAGATCTGACAAAGGAAACAACAGTAACAGGAAACTGAATCAGCCATTCATTTGAAAGTGAGCCAAAGACATCAGCGTGGAGAGAAGGGAACATGTGAAAGAACTATGTGTGACTGAATTTCCAATATTCAGCTCCATAGCTTTAATGGTGTTTAAAACACCAGTCACAAGTTGTGGCTCTGAATACAATGTTTTCTGATGATTGTTTTGTTCTAAACAGAAGAAGAATGTCTTGGGGCTTCGGAAGGCTTGAAATATGGTACAAGAAATCAGAAAGGAATTGATCTGAAGAATGCAGTAAATGGATTTACAAGTCTTATTGACTACCTTGCTGAGTTTCTTTTTCCAAAGACCTCTGAACTCCAGGTAATACTTGAAGCTTTTCTTATAGATTTGGCATGCAAAAAATGTTGGCACTTAGCACTGATATGTGCTTTTATTTATATTGGAAAAAAGCAAGAGGCAGGTTGATACAATTTTGTTTTTCCAAGATTTGGTGATCTGAAATCCTAAGTATTTTGCAGTAGACTTTTTGCAATCCTTTGAACTTTGTGGATGTTGTGATAAAACATGAACCAGGCTTTATTTTACTTTAGTCCTTCCAGATTTTCAAAGTACTGTGGCTATATAGCTGTCTGTTAGGTTTTATTCAAAGCACAGAAGGAAGGGAGGAAGAAAGGGAAAGAAAGAAAGAAAGAAAAGGAAAAAAACAAGGAAACAAGAAAAGGGAAATAGAGATGGAGGTAAAATCAGGCTCAAACTGGATCAAGATGAATACAAAGACAAGAAAGAGAAATTATAAGCTAGCAAGTAAGAAGATGAAAGGGTATTAAGTTTCACCAGGTCTATGTGACAGGAGAATGGAGAGCCAGCTCTCCCAGCGTAGCTCTGAAAGTGTTCAGCCCTCTCATGTGCCATTTATAGTGCTATGGACAGGAACTGGCTTTCACACAGGTCATGTGATGTCAAGGGGTCAGGGATTAATCTCATTTACAATCCCATCTTAACTTGGCACTGCCAATTCTACCACTAAATCATGTAGCTAAGCATGACACCTACACATCTTTTAAATACCTCCAGGTATGGTGACTCAAGCATTTCCCTGAGCAGTCAGCTTCAATGATTGACAACCCTTTCAGTAAAGACATTTGTCCTCATTTCCAGTCTAAACTTCCTCTAGCACAACTTAATGTCATTTGCGCTTGTTCTGTTGCCTATTACTTGGGAAAAGTCACCAACCTCACTGCACTACAAGTACCTTTCATGTAGCTGTAGAGAGTGATGAGGTCTCCCATGAGCCTGCTTTTCTTTAAATTCCCACAGACTTGGGGAGAAACTGGCAGAGTTCAAGAATTCCATGCAGCATTTTGCCTGCATATTAGCTTATTGAATGACAACCAGTAATGAAAATTTGAAGTTTGTTCTGTCAGTTAAGAACCATGGAAACATAAGACGAGGCAGGGAATACTTGATACCAACTCTCCAAGGGTCTACTTTCATTTTCAGAAATTGGGGTTGTTTCTTTTATCAAGCAGAGATCAAAACAAGGTGTATAAAGAACATGGATACACCTCTTTTGTAAAAGGCAATAGTTGCAAAGAAAATTTTCCTCCCATTGGTTACTTCATTCTGTACTCTATTTAAAAAGAACAGCGGAATGCAGTGGAAAGACAGGAAAAGAAGGCTTCAGGAAAACTGCAACACTTCATTGTGTTGGTTGTTCAGCTTTTTTAAAAACAGAAGTAATCAAAATATTATCTCTGTTTTTCTCACCAGAAAACTACCAATGGCAGATCTGGAAGACACTCTCCTCCTTCCAAAGGATATTCCTTCAATGCATGTCTAGATTCGAATATAATGGTGACAGCTTTGGCCAATTTAAATTATACTGGAAGAAACAGGCAAAATAACAGCAATGATAGAGAATGGTGAAATTAGCTGTGAGTCTCATCATTTATTCACAGTCAGGCTTTCTTCTGTTTTCATCTTGATGTTAATGCAACAACCTGTTGGCTATAACCAAGGCAGGCTACTGTCAAGCTTCCTTGACCGAGTATGCCTGCATGAGCAGGCAGTCTCAGCAGTTACTGTGACAGCAATGTCACTGCAGTGCCAACACACTTCTAAAGCAGGATCTTTCCATCTCTACAATCTGGACCTGCAGTTTGAATGGGGAAATTGGCAAAGCAGTTATTCCAGAGTACTACTTTCCAATGATTTCTTATCAGCACTGTGGGAACACCAGCTTGAGTAAATTTAGATGAAGATTAGAAAAGTATTTCCTGCCTGTGAATGTAAAAGAATATGCAAGAGTGTATGTGAAACCAGAATTTGGTGGTTTTCAACTCCAAATTATAGTCCTGCAATGTCAGGGAAATATGTTCTAAGGGATTTATCTTCATTTCTGCTTTTTAAAATCTATATTGTGTAAATTAGATGCCTATTGACACACTGGGGTTGACCTAACTGTATGTGAATAGATTGTGAAGGCACATAGGCTGATGAAAGCATACTTTGTTTTGAATGATACACCATGGGTGCCCTTGCATGGTGGATCACACAAACTGAACGGTTGGTTGCAGACATCTTCAAACAGAAAGAAGTCTTAGTACCATCACATGCCATCTCTTCCTGCTCTGTGACACAGGCCTCCTGTGTTTCCAGTAGTGCACTCACTTTAAATGCTTGTTTGAAACTGGGAAATTAGAAGGAACTTCCCTATACTGAAAACACTAGCACATTGCTGAGGGAGGGGGCAGGAGTAAGGGGGCAGTAGACATGGAATGAAAGGAAAAACTTCAGTCCCCCATGGTGCCAGCATAAATCTCTGTCTGTTTCAGTACAAAATTCTTGTGAAGCAATTTTGAGCCTGCAGATAGACCTTGTCAGCTATTTCTTCATTACAGACTGTTAGTATGCAGTTGACAATGGTGTATGAGAAACAATGTTTTCCCTCAGTGAGGAGAGGGATGCTGTTGTACATCTGCCCTGCAGTAAAAGCATCCCCATGGGTGGTTACCCAGAATAGCCACCAGCATCCTGTTCACATACTAGCTTAGCCTGCAATAAGCTTTTTGTGTACTGTACGCAAAGATCTTAGGAAGAAAACAGCTTGTATAAGACTTAAATATAGTTTTTCTCTTCTTTTGTAATGGAGAGGATTTCCTGTCATAGTTTAATCTGAGATTTATTTATAGTATTTACGTTGGAACTCGGTAAAATTTATTTTTAGTATTTACATTTGAACTCTGTAAAAATATCAACACCGACAATGAGAAACTCCGTAGCTCTACAGCAATGTCACATAGGACACCAGCAGGGCCTTTGGTATCACATGATGTGACGAATATGGAGTTTGCTGCTGTTGCAGTGTATGTCTAGAGTGTTTAACATCTTATTCTTAATGAATGCTGAAGGTGAGTATGGGTATTTTAATTCTAGGAGACAAATTGTGATTCCAAGCACAAAATCTCCCCTGCTACAAACTACAATACACTAGCATTCAAATGAGTCACAGGGAACAGGAGGAAAATATCCTGAGGAAAAAAAAATCTCTTTCCTCTGCAACTACTCTTTTTCTTCCCAAGCACTGTGACTATAAGGCAGACAGTTTGGATATTGGAGAACATGGAATACAGCATGTCCTCTCTATTTTATACACAGCTAATATAATCCACAATTGTAACAGCAACATGGGGTTTAATCAGCCTTGCTGCACAACAGCCTTTTTTTTGTGTTGTATATTTTTAAGGTTTTCATGCTAAAAATTCATCAGTGGAGTCAAGTTTTGGCCTAAATTTTTCTGTAAGTTTTTACTTTTGGTTTTGTATTGATCTCTGAAGTTTTGTGTTTTAGCGTAACTCAGTCGGTGCCTTGTTAATTTTTCTTCTCTAGCTCCTTGTCTTTCATATCACTCATAATGCCATGGGAATACGTTATCCTGCAGTATTTTCAGTGTCATCATTATGAGGAACAGAGTGATCTTCATGTCCTTTGGTCAAGCAGTTTGTTGTTCTTGTACATTTGTGGATATGGAGACAATATATACAGCTCAGTGGTTAATTATAGACTAAGAATTTTTTTCTGATAGAAATCTAATCTATTCTGTGAAGACATCCATTGTATAACAGAAGAAAATCAAATGAGCATTGGATAAAGAATGCTAAGCAATTAAACCTGGAGTGCACAAACCTCATTACTGGATTCCTTTTGTGTCAGACCTGACATATTCTGCTCTGCTGTTGATTACTGGGGTTCACACTTACCCAGCTATCACATAATTATGAAAAACAGGGCATGCATAACAATAACTACAAGGGTCCAGTAAGGAAATTATAGCGTTGTGACTGTTTACCACATACACAAAGACTTGCTGCAAGACGACAGATGTATGGGTCAATAATGGTCAGTACTGCAAATAGCTCATCCAATGCCTAGGAAGATTGATCTCTCTTGTAAGCTCAGATTCATGCTGGTCACAAACACTGGTGCAGAAGAATGACTCAATTGGTAGTCGCAGCTGAAGAGCTTGGCTTTCTCACAGGGAGCCGCTCAGATGACTAATCCCCAGTTGTAGGGCACAGCAGACCCTGGGAACCCTCTGTTCTAGGTATAAGCTAGAGTGTCATAAGCTTGAGTGAATCTATCCAAACTCAGATCTTCCAGTTTTGAAACAACATCTGAAGGAAAAATAGCGATCTGTGTTATGCAGAGGAGGACACTACACAGCCCAAAAGCCCTCCTAATCTGACAGTAAATGACAATTTTCTCTTTCATTTTTTTTTCATCTTAAGCTCTGAGACAAATCAAGGCAAGAAAGAAGCAATCAAACTGTGCTTGGCAGAGTGCTGATGCTGACATGTTTCGCAACAGCAATCCCTTGTAAACTAATGAAGGCTCCACTTGGTACCTCAAGGTGCATGGCAGAAGGCTGTTGCAGTGCCTCACCACTCTTTCTGTAAAGAAGTTCTTCCTAACATCCAAGCTAAACCTCCTCTACCTCAACCTCATACTACTGTCCCTGGTTCTGTCATTAGTCACCAAGAAGAAGAGGCCAACAACCATCTCTGTAGAGCCTCCCCTCAGGTAGCTGTAGAGGGCAATGAGGTCCCAGCCTCAGCCTCCTCTTCTCCAAACTAAACATGCCCAGCTTCCTCAGCCTCTCCTCATACGGTTTGTTCTCTAAAACCCTCATGAGCATACTAGCTCTCCTCTGGACCCTTTCCAGCATCTCAGTGTCTTTCCTATTCCTGTTGGCCTTCTTGGCCACCTGAGCACACTGTTGGCTCATATGAAGCTGGCTGTCTACCAGTACCCCCAGATCCTTTTCCGATGGGCAGTTTTTAAACCACTCATCCCCAAGTCTCTACTGTTGCCTGGGGTTGATGTGACCAAAGTGCAGGACCTGGCACTTGGCCTTATTGTACCTCATGCTAGTGCCTTCCTGTTCTTGAGCAGATCAGCACTCCCATACAATTTGGTGTTGTCTGCAAACTGACTGAGGGTGCTCTCAATCCTCACACCCAGGTCATCAATAAAGATATTAAATAAGACTAGCCCCAAAACTGAGCCCTGAGGGACACTGCTAGTGACCGGCTTCTAGACAGATTTCACCCTATTAATCACAACTCTCTGGGAATGTCCAGCCAGCCAGTTTTTAACCAAATGAAGGGTACATTTATCTATACCATGATTGGCCAGTTTCTCCAGAAACAGTACTGTCACACATCTATATCTAATGACACCAAGCCCTTGACTTGAGAGTCTACTTACCCCATGACAGCAACATGCAGTGAGTGGTCCCCAGGGTGATGGACTTTGTCTCTAGTGACAATTAGGTATCAGTGGCCCTGTTCTTCTGGGGCACTCAGGCTGAACATCAGTCTATGTCCAAATAGGCCTCATAGACCAAAAAATATAAGTCTCTGTGGCCTCTACGTTTGGTTGGATTCCTAAGTGTCTGTGTTGTCCAAAGCCTCTGTGGCAGGTATTGTCGTGTGACACTGAGATGAGTCTGCTTCCTGCAAGTACAGAAAGGATAGATGCCAACAGCTCAGATACCCATCTTGGGCACAGAACTAGCTGATGACAAAGCCAGATATAGCTCCAGGCCAGAGAGTGCAGGCAGCAAAAGACATTGCTGGAGCTTGCTGGCAGGCATTGAGAGCCTAGATGCTGCACGTAGGTACGACACAAGATGGTACAACTGGTAGAGGTGGTATTTTCCTGTATCCTTGCTGACAATGCCCTGTTTTCCCAGAACTGTGGGGTTCTACCTTGTCCCTCAGTGGTTGCTATTTGACGGATATGACACTGCCAAGAAAAAGATACATGCAGAAGGCAGAGCTGATCCTGAACACTTTTTTAATAGTAATTTAAAGGTTTCCAGATGTCAATCTTCCTTGCCTTCACTCTTGCTTTGCTATTGCAGGGACCTCTATCCCCCTCTCTTACCACTCTCTCTGAGCAGGTAGGATAATCCAATGACTGTGAAGCTTAAGGAAGACTGACCTTGATGAGATCCTAACCTCACATTTCTGGACTAATATATTTCTAGTGGATTCATAAGTTTTCATGAATTTAGCTTACCAGCTGAATGTGGCTTAACATCTCCAGTGGCAGGTATGGTTAAATTGTTTTGTTATTTGTTTGATTCCTTATGTTTTGTTGGGGTTTCTTTTTAATAGACATTTGAAATATATATCTGAGGAGGCATAGATGCTGGTTATAGATTTTTAGCATTTGTGTTGCATAGGACAAAAATTGTTTTTTCCCCTAGATTTGGTATATACTGAATGGTTACTGTGATATTATTTTGGACTTTGTACAGTAAAAACAGGACTTCCAAGTTGTGGTAATAATGAAGTTTGGTGATGAAAGTATGCTTGGGTGGGGAACATGGGAAGGAATGCAACACAACATATGCTAATGTGTCAAGAGGAAGAGGTAAGGCAGCTGTGTGCTAGTGGGAAGGCTGCAAATGGAAATGAAAAGAAATATAAAAAAGCAGTCATCTACTTTTCTCTTGCGTTTTTTTTTTAAGACATTATTTGTCCAAATGAGGAATGAGAACTTATAACAGCCTAAATGATGGCTGCTGGAGATGCAGGAAGTATTACTGTCACTGAAAGGGAATGGAAGGATCTCAGCAAAAAGCCTCACAAACTCATAGTGTTGTGTAACTATAAATTGACATGCACCTCACCTATGGCACCGCCAGACTCTGGTTGCAGAGGTACTGTCATAGTAACATCTTTCACTTTAGCCTTATCTAAATTACTGGCAATTACTGATTTGGATATGGCAGCCCTTATTATGGTGAATCACTCATTGAGGGCAATGGGATGAGATTACTGCAGGAATGGCAAGGGGACAAGAGTGACACTGCTGTGAAGACAGTGGTGGTAAAGTTCATGTGTGCAAGTACAGAGTCAGAAGAGAGAAGAATTACTTGGAAATCATCTTTGAAAAGCCCACCTGCAGCTCAGCTAGGCTCAACTGCCAAGACATTTTATACCTCCAAAATGTGCTTCCCAAGGCACTGGCATTTTCCTGTGCATTCTTTGGTTTTTCAGGGTGCAAATCTCTCTCTGTTCCCTGACTTAGTATTGTGACACGGCAACATCAGCTTTTTTGAATACTGATAAGAAACCAGTGTTTCAATTTGCTTATCTTTACCATACCAATAGATTTCTGCCAGAGCCTTCAAAGCATTGGTGAATGACTCAGGAAAGGTACCAGCATAATGAAAGACTTCCTGCATTTTCTTAGATGGTTAAGGTGGCTCCTCTCACCAGCACAAAATATTATTCTGTAGCACTTGCCTGGCTGCCTTAGCAATGTTCATAGGTGGCATTTAAACAAAATACCAGCCAGCACATAAAGTCCTGCAAGAAGAAATTATTTCTCCCATAAATTTAGATATGGTTTGCCCTTAGGCTGTTGTAAATGGTTATAAGCTTTGTCTTATTGCAGTCATTCTTCTGGAAGAGGATTACAGTAGCTGTGGTGATGTTTCCTCACGTGAAAAAGAAATCTTTCTTATTGTGTGCATTGGAGTAAGCTCTGTGTCACACAGCACCATCAAATAAAACAGAGTTGAACTCAACATGAAAAGGTTAAGAATTTCTCTAGTGAAAAAAGATCAGTTTATTAAGGAAAGCCCTCTAAGGTTTTTCTGGAATTTTCAAGTCTGTCCCACCTGTAGCCCAAGGAGGGTAAAGATTGCTCCCTCCACTCCATGAGCCTGCAGGCACCATCCACACAGAGCAGGTTTTGGCTGATCTTGGTTCTTCCCTGGCTGGAGCCAGGGAAACCACAAGATCCTCTCTGAAAGTTGAAGCACTGCAGATCAGCTGTATCTCTTGGCAAGGCACCCTACCCAGCATGCTCAGGCTCTGATTTGAAGAAGAAAACATTGTTCTATGAACAAAGTTTTATTAATTTATTTGGGGAAGTCCTATCACCTTTGCTACTGAAGTGGCCAGGTCAGATAATCACAGTTGCCCTGTGGTATATTTACTTTATAGATAAGGTGGGATTTAGTTCACTCAATACAAAGAACTATAGATAAGTACCTCACAGTGTAGGCTTGCAGGGTCCCCAACAAAAGGATTCCCTGTTAGACATGTGACCACTTAAGTAGCCCAGCTCTGCTGAACCCAAACCAAAACTCTGCTTCATTGCATTGCTTATGAATAAAGGACTGTCAATGCATAATGATCCTCCATTGCCAATTCAGTGTCAACACTTGCCAGAATTGTCATCCACAAGGAAATAAAAACAGAAAGCAGACACACAAACCTCACACGTAGCATCAGATTTTCACACAAAATGGAACACACAAAATCAAATGGAATTAGTGTATAGACAAAATATTCAATTTAGTACAGGTGAGTTTTCATTTTCCATTAGAAAATATTTGTGGAAATCAATCATTTCTCAAATACAATGTCCAGCATTGAAACTACTACTTTTTGTTGCTGTTCTGATGACAGTGTTTTGCTAATCACTCTGGAATGGCAGAGAAAATTATAAACTTCCCCACATGTAAGAAAATCCATAACTCTGTTAAAACACACAGAAAGAATATTCTTTATGAAAACCACTGGATTTTGAAATTATTTCTTGGGATTCTTACTAAGCTCAGCACTACTACTTACACAAAATATTTCTGTACAAAGGCCATTAGACCATTCAGAGGTCTGTAGCTGAGGTCTGCCTTAACTGCAGTGAACTAAATAGAGGGGATCTGGCTGACAATATGAAAAGCTATATTTGTCCATCTTTGGTAACTGGTGGAAGAAAAGAGGTACTTTCCACAGCTTAACAATGGGATTGGATGAAATTTGACATAATGGCACTTTGCATTATATAGCTAAATACATGCATAGTCATCAATAAGTCAACCTAAAATAGGTTACAAAGAAAACTATATCCTCACTTTATAGATGATTAAACTTAAGATTTCAGCATAATATTTATAAAAGAAAGGGAGAAAAATGTTCTTTGTTCTCCTTTAATTAATGGGCGTTCTTCAAAAGGAAGGGGAGTGTATAAGTTTCAGACCACCTATTAGGAGAGAGCAGCCAGAGCAAGGTACCTTGAAACTTTACACAAAATTAGTGCAAAGATTATTACTCAAGCCCACCTCTATTTGATGTGGTTTAGAAAAGCTTCATTTATTTTCAAAGGGCTAATAATTTACTTTCTCATTTCTTACTAATGAGCACTTAAAAAAATGTAGCATACAACTCTAAGCTATCTACTTCAGAAAAATCTCTCTTCTTCCCAGGCCAGCTGCTTGCACCAATGGGATTGGTGCACAGGTTTGGCTGGCCACTAGTGGCTCCACATATCCTAAATATTAGTTGACCACTCATCACTGCAATGATTTGAAATATATGCAGTATTGAACGTCCTTGCCATGGTAGTAGGCAGAAGGAATGACTGGAGGCAGATAGGCCTTCCAACTTGTCCTTAGCACATGATGCTACTTGCAATGTGCCAGAGCCCCATTCTCATGCACATATTATTTGTGATCACTGGCTTCCTGGGTGGCTTCCTCCTTACAGCTTCCACAGCCACTGGCCAGTTACTGGAGGCAGGATGCCCACCCCATTTTTCTTCATTTATTTTCCCCACAATGTTCTTCTAAACTAAAGGAGGTATTTTCACATAGTGTCATTGCTCACTTACATTGTTTTCCTTTATGTTTTGTCTATGTTTTTCCAGCAGTGCATCAAGGTGTACTCTGCAGAATACAGTGATATGGGAAAACAGTAAGAGCCTGAAATCTGTGTTGTATGCAGTTTCCCCCTCCTGTCTCTGTGCATGCTCGGGAACTGGGGAGCAAATTCAAGAACACATACAGAAAAGGCTAATGTGAAAATAAAATGGAAAAATTTAAGGAAAATTGATTATATGAAAAGCTTAACATACAGTCTAACATCATAGTGAGAAGATATCTAGTATCAGTACACTATTGAGGCAAGCTGAGGTAAGGGACTATTTCGTTTTGTTGCTTCTCTCTGTCATCTTCTTAAACCACCAAACACTGTGTTCACAGCACAAGTAATAAACTAAACAAAATAGATAAGCAATAGCTTAGTGAAGTAATTGGTGTTATGTCACTTTAGCTCATGGTTATACACACAGTTAGGACAGAGATAAGAGCTGACTAGGGCAGAGATAATGGCTGAGTTTTCTAGACTGTGATGCATATGTATACACATGTGGATGAGCAATGAAGTAAAAACCCACACAGAAGTTCCAGCTGTGTGACAAGGTCCTTCCATCTCCTTGTCCTCTATCTACATCTCCCCACTTCCACAGAGCCATGTGTGCAGTCTTTATCTTTTGTCTAAGTAGTTCTGTGAGAGTTCACTGGTTAAAACTAGAAAGAACAAAAATGTTAATGAGAGGAACTGAAACAGTCCATTTTCAGTATTTCAGCTTCTCCAGCATCACCACACAGAGGGATGCCCATGTTGAAATGCTCCTCAGATCAGCTCCTGACATAAGCAGCCCATTTCACAGTCATTTTGAAAGGGCTGTGTTCAGTGATGTTTCCACTTTCCTTCTGAAGGCCTAGAGATTATTAGAACTTCTCACTGGTAAAGTTAATGAGCCCTGATTAAATTAAATTTTTAAACAGCTGCAGAAAACCTTGTTTGGATTGGTTTTATGCCCAAATGTAATTCCGTCACTTGTCTAAACAAAAGTGCAGGACTTGAGAGACTATTTGGTTCTTGCTTCTGCATTTTGTGGAGCATTTCAGATTTTCTTTAATCCTCCCATGGTCACGAAAATCAAACTTAAACACATCAAAGCAGACACTAACAAATGAAAAGGAAGAATATGCACTTCCATATGCAATGACATACCTTGTACATGTGGAATTTGATCCCAGATATAATTTTTAAACAACGTAAGTTTGCCAAATTTCCCAAATTTGATCGATACTGAGATTTTTTTCTGAAACTAAGGAAGTAATTACAATTTGTTGACTAGCCATCAGTGCAGGTGTGTAAAGCTCAGGACAAGTATCATTTATTTGTCTGTAATTTTTTTTCTGTCATTATAATTCATACAGATTCACACAGAATTACTGAGACTGGAAAAGACTTCTGAGATCATCAAGCCCAGCCTATGAAATAAAATCACCATATTGGCTAGACCATGGTAAGGAGTGCCACATCTAGTCTTTTCTCACACACTTCCAGGGATGGGGACTCCACCACCTCTCTGGGCAGTCTATTCCAAAGTCTAACGACACCTTCCATGACAAAGGGCTTCCTAACATCCAACCTAGACCTCTGATGTAGCTTCAGACCATGCCCTCTAGTTCTATCACTAGTTGCCTGGGAGAAGAATCTGTCTCCCTGTCTATGCCTGTCTATAACTTCCCTTCAGGTAGTCCTAAAGAGTGATGAGGTCCCTCCTTAGACTCCACTTCTCCAGGCTAAGCAACCCCAGCTCCTTCAGCCTCTGTTCATAAGACATTCCCTATAGCCCCCTCAGCATCCTCATTGGTCACCTCTGGACCCACTCCAGTACCTCAACCTCTTTCTTGAAGAGAGGGGCCTAGAGCTGCACACAGTACTCAAGGTGAGGTCTCACCACTGTCACAGTATCACAGTAATGATGAGGCTAGAAAAGACCTTAAAGATCATTCAGTCCAACCTTAAAACCAATCAAGTAATCCTAAACATCTGACATCTAGATCATGCCACTCAGCACTTCATCCAGCCTAACCTTAAAAGACCTCCAGAGATGGTGACTCAACCCCCTCCATGGGCAGCCCGTTCCAAAATCTGATCACTCTTTCAGTGAAAAACCTTTTCAT
>VZRI01007241.1:32531-61461 GCA_013397515.1 Upupa epops
CTCCTACCCTCCAACAAATAGACACAGGCTCCAAGCTTGGTGTCATCTGCAAATTTGCTCATGATGAATTCCAAACGATCATCACCGAGCCTTGGGGAACACCACTAGTAACAGGTCACCAACTAGATGTGACACCATTAACCACCACTCTCTGGGCTCGTCCATCCAACCCAGTTCCTGACCCATCCCTAGTCTGGGAGGCCACACTAATTTCTGATAAAACCAGGGTGCCATTGGCCTTTCATGCCACTTGGGCACACTGCTGGCTCATGTTCAGCCAGTTGTCAACCAGTACTCCCAAGACCTATCCACCAGGCTGCTCTCCAGCCACTCATCCCCCAGTCTGAGCTCTACTGGGGGTTATTGTGACCAAAATGTAGGACCCTGCACTTGGCCTTGTTAAACCTCATCCCGTTGACCTCTGCCCATTGACCCAGACTGTCCAGATCTCTCTGCAGCATCCTCCTCCCCTACAGCAGATCAACATTCTCCCGCAACTTGGTGTCATCTGTGCATTTACTAAGGGGAGATTCAATCCACACATAAATAAAGGTCATCAATAAACATGTTGAATGGAACTGGGCCAGCACTGATCCCTGGGGGACACAGCTGCTCTCTGGGCACCAACTGGGTGTGGAATCATTCACAACCACTCTTAGTGCCCAATCATCCAGCCAGTTTTTAACCCAGCGGAAGGTGCACCAATCCAAGACATAGGCTGTCAGCTTTTCCAGGAGGATGCTGTGGGAGACCCTGTCAAAGGCTTTGCTGACATCTAGCTAGACAACATCCACAGCCTTCCCATCATCCACTTGGTGGCTCACCCAGTCATAGAATAAGATCAGATTGGTTAGACAGGACCTTCCTTTCCTAAAGCCATGCTGGTTGGGCCTGATACCCTGGTTGCGTTGTGCCTGCCACTCCATGGCACTCAGGGTGATCTGCTCCATAACCTTGCCAGGCACCAAGGTCAGGTTCCCTGGAACCTCATTCCAGCCTTTGTCATGGATGGGCACCACGCTGGCCAACCTCCAGTCATCTGGAACCTCCCAAGTTATCCAGGACTGGTGATAAACGATAGAGAGCTCTTGCATCAACTCCATAAGCACCCTGGGATGAATCCCAATCAGACCTATAGACTTTTCAGGATCCAAGTGTCACAGCAGGTCACTAACTACTTTGTCCTCAACTACAGGCAGGATATTCTGCTCCCCTTCCCTGTCTACCAACTCAAGAGCTCAGTATTCTGAGGATGGTCAGCCTTTTTCTGAAGACTGAGGCAAAGAAGGTGTTAAGTAGCTCAGCCTTTTCCCTGTCTTCAGTTACCATGTTCCCTCCTTCATCCAATAAGAAGTGGAGATTTTCCCTAGCCCTCCTTTTGTTATTAATGTGTTTATAAAAGTCCTTTTTATCACCCTTAACAGGATCCTGTTAATCTTGGCCTGGCAGGAGCAGATCCTCCTAAAGGCCCTGCTGAGACACCTGGGAAATTAAGAGGTAACTGGTAACAAATACGGTAGAGGCATATCGTGCCTAAATAATTTGATTGCCTTTTGCATGGCATTACAGCACAAGAGAAGAGCAGTCAACATCATCTACCTGAACTGGTGTAAAGTGTTTGACTCTGTCCCATATGGCACCCTCGTCACCAAACAAGAAAAACATGGACTTGACGAACAGACCACTTGCTGGATAATGAATTGGCTAGATAGCCACACTCAAAGAGTTCTGTCACTCAAAGAGTGACAAGAGTGACCCCTCAAGGGTCAGTACTGGGACAAGTGCTGTGTAACATCTTCACTGGCAATATGGACAGTGGAATTGAGTGACCCCACAGCAAGCCATAAAACAGTGGGGCAAATTCTCAAAAATGCCATGCCTACAAACAACCTCTATTATGGAAACATGCTTACTCCTACCTGTTGCAGCCCAGCACCCCCAGTGTCTTAGTAAACGACACTCAGATCCTCATTTAATCTCATTTCTGCTGTCCACAATACATTAAACTGTATTTGGCCACACTGCAGAGAAGCCAGGGTTTTGCTCTGCTTGTATGGAAGGGTGCCATGGTTGGCCTGAAAACAGAGCTAGGCTGTCCAACTCTCACCTCTTCTTTTCCTCTACTCCAAAGCACTCTTTATTCACTGAAAAAATACCAAAGAAAGAGCAAACATACAGGTCATTGTCCACACAGCAGACTTGGTCTCCTACTTTTGGGTTTGTATTGAAAACAGAAGAAAATATATCTGACTTCATAACTCATTCAATATGCTAAGTAAATCGTAGCTGGTAAATAAGAGACAAAATAACAAAACCCCGAAGACTCCAAATACATCTGTCTCCATTCACAAAACATTAAAAAGGTGAACGCAAGAAACTCCAGGGACTAATTAATTGAGGGATAGAGGAAGAAAAATATGCAAAAGTTTGGAATCTTATTGATGATAAAGTTTTTCAAGACTTTAGTGACTGCTACTCAGACCTTTATGTTCTGGAAGTTTAGTAAAATACACTATTAAATTCCAGACTTGATATGTATTGCAGTGCAGAAGCAGCAGGTAATTTTTAAGGAATATTGGTTATGGGATACAATGACATGAAGGCATAATCAGGAGTGAAGAAAAGATAAAGAAAAATGCAGAGTAGGAAATTACGGAGTCATTCAGGAAAGGATGAAAAGGGATAATCTTTTCACCAAGTCTCCACACATACTCCACACATGGCTCAAGGAGGAAAGAGAAAGTGTAGCCCCTGCACAGGCCATTTATATTGCCATGGAGAAGGGACATCCATTTGTTCTCACATTGGTCATGTGACAGATTTTGTTTGGTACCCCATCTGTCATGTCATGTCAAGAGACAGGACTTAACACACGACACCTGCGTATCAAGTGAATTTCATCTTGCACTTACACTACACTGTAATGAAAAATCTTGAAAAGGAGTAAATAAACCACCTTAAAACTTCAACATTTTCGTGTCAATCGCACATTTCCTTGAAGGCCAGGTCACTGGTTAATGGTTAATACATTTGGAGATCAAAAAGAGTTGTGTGTTATTAGGCACAATACCTTTTACACAGGGAATTCAATCAATTTGGCCCTTATAGTCTCTTTCCACTTTATTGTCCCACCACTTCAAGCATTATCTTAAGCAAGTGACTGATTGAACTGCAGGTCTAGCACTTTTCAGTTGTGGATAATGGTGCCTTCAGTCGGTCATGCTCACACATAAATGAACCATGACAAAGATAGACTAGTGAATAGAAAATGCAATTTTAGCACAGGTAAACTTCTTGCATAAATGCAAGACATAATGAAGTCTGTTCCTCAGGAAAATAGCTTGAAATACCTAATAGTTCAGAATGGTCACCTGTGGGGAGAAACAACAAAAGGGGTGTAATTAAAACGCTGCTTCTGCTCTGTAATATGAGATATCGATCCAAGTTCTTGCATGTGAACAGAAGATGTTGCTGCATGTGGATAACTGCAGCAGTGTTATTATGACATCAGTTCCTCCTTAGAGAAAGTGATGCACATCCCAAGTATAATTGCAGAAATAGAAATAACCTCCATTTTCTATCTTTAGTTTTTTTGTTTCTTTCTGCTTATTTAGAAATCAGGACTCCTAAAAGAAAAAAAATAAGTCTTCCATTCTATCTAGAAAGTGAAAAGCACAACTGAAGTGCAGTGACCTCTAACTGGAAAAAATTAAAACAAGTACAAGCTCCTATCTATCCATGTGATGTCACTACAACTCTGCTGTGTACAGTAGGAAGGAATTAAAAGGAAAAAGGAAGTAAGTCTTTTTCCCTAAAGCAAATACAAATCGAAGGAACTTCCAAAGCAATTTGCATAAATGTCTCTCCCATTATTTTTTTATTTGTCGCCTTTATATTTCTAATTAAATACTGATTAATACTATCACCAGAATTTTCTTCCGTACTCAGCTCTTCACAACGCTGTCATTTCGATTAATATGTAGTCATTACTTAACTTATTTAACAGGCTGAAGTGCCATGTGACAAACCAGGCTAAATTATCCCCTTAACAGTCTCATTACTGCAAAGAAGCTTTAAGATTAATAAAAATTATATTCAATAATGTTAAAGCTTTTTTATTGCAACCATGGAAGAAGGAGACAAGTTTTTGTTTTACTTATATGGAGTTGCATAAAGCATCATTAATAAAAACTACATGTTTATTTAAGCTTGATCATTCTAGTGTTTCTGTAGCCTAGGGTACTTATTATTTAACTTTTATTGTATTTATGAAGATAATTGTTGAAGATAATTATCTTCATAATATTTATGAAGATAATGTTCTGGCCAGATAGGGACAAAAATACCTGCTAGAATGAGATAATTAGAGTAATAAATAGTGTTTAGGCATTGTGGTTTTAATTTTTAATTAATTGGGTTTTTTTCCAGCTGTTGTAGATTGAAAATACATCAATTGGTCCTTTGGGTTGGTGCTTGTAATCTTACACACACCAAACAGCTTTCAGATAGAATTTACCAGGCAGTGATGCAACTTTGCAGAACAGAAAGGATTTTATTGAACTCACACCCAAGAAAAAGAAAGGAAAAAGCCCAAACAAGTAAATAAACAAACAGAAACTGTGTCACAATGTCATTACACACATTCTGAAAAGATGGGAAAGAATTATGTAGTGGTCTTTGGCTTCAATCAAGAGCTCCTGGGAAAAGGGGCATACGCTGCACAAATGGGGACAGAGACCACCCTCTTGGGCCAGAGGCTGAGCTGAAGACTGTTGGTTTCTGCCTGTTGGAGAGGGGTGCAGGGCCACACAGTCCTGCTGCCCACATGCCAGCAGGGCTGGGCTTTCTCTGTGAGGTCCAAATGCTGCTACATTCCCATCCACCCACAATGAGATGTAAGTGAAGATAAGATCACTTATCCCACGTAAAAGCCTTCTTCCCATGGAATTGAGGCAGCATGGAAATGAAAAAGATGGAAATGTCAAATCTGTGGGTAATGAGGATGTTTACCAGGTGACCTGCCTAGTGCATGAGAGAAAGGCTGTTGTTGTTTTCCTAAACTTCAGTAAAGCATTTGACAGTTTCCCACAGTATTCTTCTAGACAGCTGGTGGCTTGTAACTTAGACCAGGTAGACTATTCACTGGATAAAAAACTGGCTGTATGGCCAAGCCCAGAGAGTTCTGTTGAATGGCATGAAACCAAGTTGTTAACCAGTCATAAGCAGTGCTCTCCAGGGCTCAGTATTGGAGCCAGTCTTGTTTAACATCTTTATCACTGATCTGGACGAGGTGATTGTGCACCCTCAGTAAGTTTGCAGATGATATCAAATTGGGTGGGTGTATTGATCTGGATGAGGTTAGGAAAGTCCTGCAGAGGAATCTGGACAGACTGAATCGATGGGCTTAGGTCAATTGTATGGGGTTTAACAAGGTCAAGTGCTGAATCCTACAACGGTCACAACAACCCCATGTAACTCTACAGGCTTGGGGGAAAGTGGCTGGAGAACCGTTTGGTGAAGGATCTGATTAACAACGAGCTGAACATGAGCCAGCAGTGTTCCCAGGTAGCCAAAAAAACTGATGGCACCTGGATTGTCCCCCTGTAGTTGGCACTAATGAGGCCTTACCTTGAATACTGCATTTGGTTTCGGCCATTTCAATACAAGGACACTTTGGTGTTGAAGCAAGTCCGAAGAAGAGCAACAAGGCTAGTTAAGGGCCTGGAGGGCAAGTCTTATGAGGAGTAGCTGAGAGGACTGGGGTTGTTTAGTCTGAAGGAGGCTGAGGAGAGGTCTTATTGCTCTTTACCTGAAAGGAGCTTGTAGAGATCTGGGATTAATCTTTTTTCCCAAGTCACTAGCGATAGGACAAGAGGGAATGGTTGTGCCAGGCGAAGTTTAGATTGGACATTAGGAACAGTTCCTTCACTGTAAGAGCTGTCAGGTAGTGGAACAAGCCATGCAGGGAGGTGGTGGAGTCACCATCCCCAGAAGTGTACAAAAAGCATGTTATGTGTGGCACGAGGTGGGTGTGGTGGGTGTTTAGCTGACAGTTGGACTTGATGATCTTCTAGGTCATTTCCAACTTTTATTATTCTGTAGTTCCATGTCCTTAGCAAAGCTGCACTGAAAATCACAGCCTGCTGATGGTCTGTGAGGGATGGGAGTTACTGCCAGCCATGGGAGTCACTCCAACACGCAACCTGCCAGCATGGCAAAGAACAAAGGATTCTGTGAGCTGCAGCCCTTCTGCTTGATTTCCACAGACAGTACATGTTCAAACAGGCTGTCAGACAGCAGCTCACTGCATTAGCTGTTACAGATTCCTTCTTCCTCTCGTTTTTGTTGTAAAATTTTGCATTTATTAGTTATTCCTATTTCCTTTAACAAGGAATGACGCACTGTCATTCTACCTATGTTGTTTACACATGTTAAACAACATATGTAAATTATATTTAAAAAAATCAAAGTAGCCATTTGACTGGGAAAGCAGAGCTGCCCCTTCTTAACACTGAGTTTCTTTTTACTCTCATACATTGTCCAACACAGAGCAGAAGCGACAGGAGAAATCTCAGGTGGTAGTGAGAGCATTAGGATGAAGAAGATATGCTCCTGAGCTGAGGAGATATGGAGAAGATGGTCATTGTTCATTGTTGTGCCTGACAAATAGATCAATAGATCTTTCTTCACAGGAAGAAAAGACCAAAGTGGTCTGAAAATCTGAAGTACACTGCTGCAAGTTCCTGTTGACTCTCTGCAAAGAGGTGCTGCACAGCTAAATAGCTTTTGAGATAGATTTTAAACACTACCATTACCATCTATGAAGTTAGTTTCTGTTAGGTAAATACAAGTCACCTTTTAGGGTTTTTTGTCCCCAGTGACCTAAATTTTACTATGGAACATAATTCAGTAAAGATAATTAGTCTAATGGTCTTTTCACCACCTTCTGATGAATATTTGCAGAAAAATTATACTTTCTAGCTGCAGAGCCTCAGGACACACAAAGCAAAAGTGCATTGCAGTTGAAATTAAAAACCAATGACAGCAGACTGTAGTAAATATTCAGTACTACTACAATTTACTACTCATGTAATTTCCTGGGGCAATTCAGCCTTCTCTTGCAATTCCCTACTGGATTTTAATTTTGTGAAAAGTGGCAATGGATGATGGCAAGTTTCTGTGCAGACAGAGTTCAGACTTGACAGGACACAGCACCTTTGCCCTGCTTAATGTAAGAGTTTGGTAATGATGGCAGGGCCTGGGCTAGTTTGTATTCTTAATTCCTGCTACCAGAAAGTCAAAACCTGTAACTCCTCAAAGAAAGAAGCACGGCAAAACACAGCAGTGAGGAAGTCAGAATTGTTATGCCATAATGAATGCAAGCTCCTGACTACACAAGAGGGCACACTGATGGCTATGCAAATCAAACAGTGACTTCAGCTTCTCATTCTGCATGTGGGAGTGGAAGATTTCCATCTTATTACCTCTCTATCCTGTCCATGAGCATTAATTTTTCACCAGACTTGGTCCCATTGAGAAGTTTATGGGCTGCTCTGACAACAAGAATAGCTTCTACAATCTTCCTCATTCTGGAGTTGCTTTCAAATTCTTGAACTTTAGGGCCAAAAAATGGTTAAAGAAAAGTTCAAGGATTTCAAACTTGTGCTGAATTAGACTGTGGCAAGAGAGTGCTAGAAATAACACAGAAGTTGAACTAGATTCAAAACAAAAGAAAGGAAAAACAACAAAAATGTTCTGATCCAGTTAGGATATTCAAAGTAGGGGAATCAGTTCCAGTGGAAACCCCATGTGGTATACTACTAGGAAAAACAGATGACAAAAATTAATGATGTGCTTTTAATATCTGATACATACAATATGAAAAGCTACTTACAAGTTTATCCTAAAAATAATATTTGAAAACTATACAGCTTAAATATTTGAGAGAAAATTTTTTAATAATGAGAAAAAATCTCAATGTCAAACCTCTATAGAATGATTCAGGTTGGGAGTGACCTTAAAGATCATCTAATTCTATATCCCTGCCATGAGCAGAAAAACACCCCACTAGACCAGCTTGCTTAAGGCCCCTTCCAATTTGGCCTTGAACACTTCCAGGGAGGGAGCATCCACTCCATAACCTTTCATTCTTTCTATATATTTAATCCTAATTGAATTTACATCATCCCTAAGACAACTGAGTGCTTCTGAGATGGTGTGATCCTCATCTGTATTGATCATCACTCTCCTTTTAGTGATACTAGTTAATTTAATTACACAATACTAAATTCTGTGTCATATGTACCGTCATCTAAGAGTACATATAAATGATTGTGCAGACATATAGATAAAAATTACAAGATATTTTTATACAGTAATTTTCCTGTATCAAGAATGGGATATTTCAGTGGAATTTATAAATTAGACACCATAATCTTACAGAACGTCACCCCTAAGTGTCTGGCTTCCTTACTTCCTCTTAAAAATCTTAACCCTAAAGAAAAGAAATTACCAGAACAACTTCTTTTATAAACTCCAGCTGTTATTTGTAAGAACTAGATTTTCTTGGATCAATTTGTCTGGATCAATTTAACTAAAAGTGAGGTTACATCACTAAATGTAGTATTGTATCTTTAATGATTTTCTCACATTTTCTTGATAAGAGTAACCTGTGAAATTTGTTAGGGTGAGGGAATGTACAGCATTTAACTGCTAAAGGAATTTACTTACTACCATAAAAAAATGTCAAAACCTTGGAGAGCAGGGTACATTGTTGCTTCTCTCTCAGTTGATGGACAAATTTCAAACTGAAGAAATGTCCAACACATTGCTCAACCTTCCTTAATACATAAGAAATCTTTGACACCATTGCAGAGGTTCTTCCATACTTTTTAAACAGCATAGTCAATAAATGCATTAAATGCTTTAAATATTTGTTGGTTATGGGACAGGATACAACCTAACAAGACGTGAGATTCACCCCTACTAAGAGGTTGCAATTAGTAAATATCTGGGCCTGTAGTTTTCTTTCATATTAGTATGTTGGTTTATATCACAAAATATATTTATATGTTTAGATGCATACCTAAAAATTTGATTCCCATTTTCAGTCATGTGGCACAATATTAAGTAAGAGATAAATTACATTTGTTAATGAGATACTGTTTAGATTTTTCAAGTTTCTTCCTAGAAAACTCTAGTGCTTCAGTGAAACAGGGCAGTAAGTTTTTCTGCTGTGATTCACCTTTCCAAAGGTCTTCTGTCTAAAGCTTTTCACAATAGTGAATTGAGCCTAACAGTCTGGCTGTTCAACCTCTACCTTCTCTTGTTCTTCTAGACTCAAATACTGTCTAGATCTGCTATGCTAAAGTCATGCTGCATTACTTTAACTAGAAATATTCATAGAAAGGTCCTTGCTTCTGGACCTGCAATTACACATGCCAAGTTAGTAATTTCGGTGCAAGTGACTTCCCCCTCTCCCAGTCCTATCTCCCATTTTTGGCTTGAATACACTAAGCGACTTAATTTCAATTCCAAATGCAGTGACCTGTATTACCACATCTTCATTTCTATTTGTCATTCTGTCCTGACCTCCCTGCTGAACAACATCTTTCTCTTGAAGCTAGAGGAAACTATTCCAATTGAAGTCACACTTCTCTGGTCTCTAACTTCAAAGCAGGATCACTATCTCACCTTTTATTCCTCGCTATTTGTATTATGAATTAATTTTTTCATAGTTTGTTCCTAAGTGTCATGGAATGGAGAGAAAAAACAGTTGGGTTATCACCCTCTCTGTTCCCTTCTTCTTTTCTTTTTGCTTTTAGTGTAACAACGATCGGCTAAGTACCGCCATTAGCAGGACAAGGGAGTCAGACAAAGCCATTCAGGGCAGGGGCAGGCAAGGTGTGTGCGAGGGTGTCCTTCCGAGAAGCAGGAAATCTTTTTAACTTTAATTTTTAAGCGGGAGACTTTCCGACTTCAAGATTGGAAATTATTTTTCAACGAGAGTTCTCGGCCTTATGACTGGGGATTGTTTTGAGTGGGAAATCTGTTCGGCTTTGGGATTGGTTTCCCTCCGGCTATTTCAAGTCACTGTGGAGAAGGTGAGCAGGTTGTTTTGGCTTTTTGTCTGCTGCAGTTCACCGCTTCGGACATCTCGACACCTTACTGTTCACTGCGGACTCCTGCTTTCCCCTCACTGCCCCAGAGCTCCCGGCTTCGGACACCCTGCTGTAGTCGCTTCTTCTTCCCTCGTGGCTCCTGCCTCTTCCTTGACACGCTGAACGAAGCGCTGATCGGCGCTGCGGACTTGCTGCTGTTCTGTTCTCATTGGAGCCCTCTGTCTCTGGACCTTGCTGTGTCCTGCTGGACACGCTCCCTTCAAAGCCGCTCCACGGGTTTAAGCTACCAATACGCTGCAGCCACTCTTCCCTATGGACTCCTTGGTGCCCTTCTGTGGCTACAGTGCTCTACCTTCTGCTGCTTCCCCAGCACCCGACCTCCAACTCTCCGGATTACCCACCAGGTTCTGGGGGGTGGTGGGTTTTGGCATAGTGTATGAGGTTTTGGGGGAGGGGGATTTATTAGTGTTGGTATTTAATAAGCCTTCTTTATAATTATTTTTCACTTGCATTCTGGGTGTCAAACCTTTTTTACCACATGAATCGGGAGGAAGGAAATTCGTAACCGGGTCTCTCTGCTCCCAAATTTGTTCCAAAATGAAACAGTAAGGTGTAGCTGAAAATTAATTTTGAGCATCAAGAGATGTTTTTCCTAGGAGTATTTGTCCTATTTTGAGTGTCCTTTCTGCACTCATAATAGCTTTTTTGAAAATGATAGCTTATCCAGACATTTCTAAAGTCTCTCCAGATTTTTTTCCTGTCTTCTCAGTTCCAATAGTTTTGTCCTGTTTTCTCTTTCAGAATATTCCTGGATGCCATTCATTTTAGACTTTATCAACAACTCGCTTACTTAGTTTTTCAGTTTTTCTTTTTAGAAAGGCAATGTTTTAAATCTGTTTTTGTTTAACTCTCCATTATATTCAAAATAAATCTTTCAAAGTTCAAGCAATCCACATTTATGCTTTATGATTGATTGCTCTGTACTTCTCTGAGTACCTACCAAACCCTCACCTGACATAGTAGTATCTGTAGTAGAACTGGGGGGTATTTGACAAGATACTTGTCAGCCATTGCGTCCAAGAGTGAGTAAGCTCTACCGCTAGTTGTTGCACTTAATTTACACCTGGGAGGTCAATGACACAATAGTGAATTATCCCTGGCAGTTTTTATCTCTATATTAACTTTATATAGATAATTATCCATTTCAAAATCCACCCTATAGCTGACAACAATAACTATCATAGGAGAAGTTTCAAATATAAATCAAAGCTTCTCAAGCCGTTTGCTTGTTTCTCAATGCCCCATCCAGACAAGTTCAGACCTTTAACAGACAATAAAGTCTTTCTGAATCATGTTCACACCCTTATTTGTGTATTTCTTTTCTCCATAGTATTTATCGGTTGCTGTTTTGTACTTTTTTAAACCCGATTTTTGAATCCTTGTACGTAAAAACAGGAAGAGGAGATTGTCTCTCCTGCCTTTCTTCCATTCCAAGTCTTTTAAAACAGGCATAGATGCCCAGACAACTTTCAACTACTATATGAATGAGAAGAGCTTTACATAGCTTATCCAATAGGTTCTCCAGGGAGTTGCTATACGAATAAGTAAATAATTTTGCTATCATAATATTTGCTCCTGATGTAATATCATAGGTGTGCATAGATTGAGCGCTCAGTAATGTAAGACCTGTTCAGCTTAATCTTGCAGTACTTTTCCTTGTTTAATTGTCACACAATGACCTTGCCTATACAAAAATAGATGTCAAAAGAGTTTATAATTGGATAATTTTATGTAGTTTGTAGCATTTCTGTCTAAAATCTTGTGCACAGTGGCAGCTCCAGGACACCCCAGTATAGGCTGCTTTTCTGTGCTACATGGCATTTTATATGAAATACACAGTCATCATTACTCTATGCCAGAGCCAAAAAATATTGTAAGTTCTGATCTTTATGCAAACATTCAAAAACTTCTCCAATGAGTCAGCTCAAATCACTACTGTTTCATTAGAAACTTCACTTTGCAATGTTCTTCACATATGCTAGAATCAAGCAGACCTGTCTCTTCCTTTTTTCCACTGTTCACAGTCACATCATTTTGGGCCTTCTGCTTCCTTCTGCAACACTCAGGAGTCCACAGGGATAATGCTAACTATCATGGATAATGTCCATTTCCTGATCACCGTAAGATGGAGATCATCATTATTTGAGGATATTTAGCTTTTCTATTTTTACTCTTTAAACTTATGCAGGCAGGTAATTTGCTCCTTTCCTTGCTAGTGCAATTTGTGGTATTTACCTGATCATAATACTGTTTTTGAACAGCTTTTATAGGTTTCTGAATCTGTATCACAAATACTACTCTCTTGCATTCTCATGCTGAGGCTGTTTCACTCCTATAAGTAAATATAAATATTTACTGGAGCAGGACCCTGAACAAGAACCTGCCAAACACCTAGGCATCACCAAATCAGCATATCATGAGGTCTGTCCTAGATCCTGATAAAAATAATTTCTGTTAGAGTATTCCTAGTCTATGTTTCATACTAGGTACTTTTTACAAACTGTCTCCTGAAGAATACCATGCATCCTGTACTGTCATCCTGCCTAAACAGGAAAAGATTCCTGCCCTGTGCACTTGTTGCATTAACACCAGAATGGAAAATAGTCATTGAACAGGCTAATTCTATGAAAGCTAAGTTAAATATATGTCTGCATATGTCTGTAATAGCAAATCATATGACAGGCAAGGGTGGTTCTTCAAAACCCCTTGTAACTGTATTTCTTAACAGAAATCAGGGTGAATCAGTCACAAATACATATTTTTCTTCCCTAGGTTTTGGAGAAATTTCCAGTATTTTGTGGACTGTAGTACCCTGTCCTCCATATGCTTGAGTGGGGACATGTGAAATGGGTATGCCCATCTTGATTCATTGTACCATGTGATGATGAAGACTTGACCAAACCAGAGGATGTGGGATGATAGATTTTTAACAGTGCTTTTCATCAGACTGTTCAAATTGGTTAAAGAATGCAGGGATAGTCACCCAGACCAGCAACATAATTTATTCCAATTCCAACTACATTATATACCTTGTTTGTAGCCCTGTAGAAGGATTAAGTACAGTATTTGCTTCTACAATGTGTGCTGCACAGTATTGGTTGTTTCATATATTTTCCCAGTGTTGAAGATTGGAAGACAGAGGTATGTAATTTTTCAGCAGCGAGTGCAAACTTGCTACATAAAATCATACTTAAACTTCTAAATGAACAACCAATTGTTTATTTGTGAGTAATTTCTGTAAACAGATGTACTCTAATTCTTGGGTGACACAGATTTTATATCACTTAAACACATAACCATTAGCCACTGTGTTTAGAAATGTTGGTCCTAGCTACCCTTCCCTTCAGGTGACACTTTTGATGTGAAGAACTTGCCACAAGCTGTGAGATAAGTTATGAGCAGAGCTGAAAAGAAAAAAATTCTCCCACCTTAGTGCCTGATTTGGCATTATGTAAGGAAGCCAAGTGTGTTGTTGATATCTTATTTAGCATTTTGCATCTCTAAAACACACTGATCTCATGTGAGATATCACAGAAACTCCTGTATTTTTAGCCTCATGTTTTGGACTTGCAAAAGTGAGCCAGACCAGTCTTCTGGGGAAAATATGCAATTGTTTTTTTACTTTGGGATCTTCTTCATTATCATGTCTCTACTTTGCTAGAAAAAAATTACATGGAACTTGTACCCAGGGTATTACCAGCCTGCTGTTCCTGAGTACCTCTGCACATCAGCTGCTATGCAAGGAGTAGCCAGACCTTAAATCTCCACTACCCAAGAGACAGAAACGCCACAAGAGAGCTGTAATCAGTGGAAAAAGATAGGATAAAAATATTTTACTTTCACTTGGCCTTAGAAATAGAATTTTTCAGATATGGAAATAACATTTTATTTCAACTTGATTCTTTATCATTTGATCTTGGTAAGACTGAAGTGTTTTACTTTTGGAAGGGGTGAGAATTTTCTCCTTGAGTTTGATATTTGTTTTAGTTCTCTTTCAGATGCCACACAGAGAACCTTGCTGAGGGTTTATGTTCCAATTGCTCCACATTTTCTAGTGCAAAACAACTCCATAGGAACATTTTTAACAAACTTTACTAGACAGGAAAGGTATATACAAGTTAAACTCCTGATTGAACACAGGAGGAAGAAGGTATCTGTACCAGTTTCCATGCATATTGGGAAATTTTTGGTTCATGCAAGTGATTGTAATCTTTAACCTTGCCAGGAGACAGTTAGAAGCAAATGAATTATAAGCAGTGGAAAAGGTACTGTCAGAGCAGCTGTGAAGATAACAACAAAGAAATTATTTGTTGGGCAATGTTCAGTACAGCTTGCAACTTGCCTCCTGACCAGCAGTAAAGAGTACACTATGTTTAATATCCCATTTGGGGAGGTCAGTGGTGGAGCAGTTGGCAGTAATCAGGTGTGAAGCTTTGAGAAAGAGGACAAACATTACTGCAAATGGTGGGGTATAAAAAACCTGTGCCCATGACTAGATCATACATAGAGAAAATTTCTGACAATGGTCCAAGCCCAGATTAGCTGACAGGGTCCCAGACCCTAAGAAATTATCTTGGACTGTCTCCCAAAAGTGGTTTGCAGACAGACACCCAGTTTTGGTGGGTCAGAGTATTTGCTCAGGTAGATGTAGGCCTTTATGAGCCTGTTTGCCGCTATACCACATTTTTTACCCAACATGAGCCCTTTCGAGAAACTCCTGGGGAGCAGTAGAGCTGTGAACTCTTTCTCCAGGACTGGAACATGCAGTGTGGTACCCCCAGGACCTGGCTTCTCACAAGAGACAGGTCTGGTGGCACACAATTTTATATCTTGCAGATTACTGAGTTACAATAATATCCCAGAAATTAAAGTTAAAATAGGCAGATCAGTACTTAAAGAGTTCCTCTTGGGAAACTAGAAAAAGGCTCTCTTTCTGTAATATTGTCATCTTGGGAGCATCTGTTTCAGAGATGGGTTTCATTTCAGAATTGTCAGTTCATCAACCCCACACCTGCTGTATGGTACACACAATCCCACATTGCAAGAGCTGATTTTTAGTTCTTTCTTCACTTAGGGTCCTTTAAAGTGGTTAATCCATCAGTGCATATCTGTGTTTGGCCATATTATCAGCCCAAACCTCTGATCTCACAGAAACCCAAGCAGTGATCACTTTTACAAATTAATAGAAATTACAAGTGAGAATTACTACATAAATACTCATTTATATGTACAGATGAAACCAGCATGGGGAACAGCTGCTACAGGGCAGGCCTCAGTAGCCTAAAAATACTTAGCATAGAACTAATTTAGGGAAACTTTAGCAAAATTTCCATTTTCATCACAGCATCATAGAATCACTGGTTGGAAAAGACCCTTGGGATCATCAAGCCCAGCTATCTACCCTACTCCACAAATTTCACTGCTAAACCATATTTTGAAAGGGTCTGGATTGAGGATGCACATGGGAAAGAAAGATTAAAAAAGAAGGATGGGAAAGGATTTGTTACTGGTGAGAGAAGAGAAAGATGTATGGAAGAGACTGCTCCAGAGCACCAGGGCTTCCAGGGTAGGATGCTCATATTCAAAGCATGAGAAAGCAACAGATCAGATGGAATAGACTAGGGAAGCTGCAGGAACATAATGCGGTTATGGTGCTTCAATGGAGATGTGAAGGTCAGGGGGCTGGTGGTATCATTCGCCACCCCCTTCCCCAAAACAGGACAATGGAACTCTAGAGGGCACTGGTTAGCCATCATTTTGCTTCAGATTCCCCCGGTTCCATTTAAACTCACTTTGTTTTGCAGGGCAGATAAACTCTGGGGAAACGGAGGAAACAGAGCTCCTGGTGGCTTGTTTTTCCCAAATATGTGCTGCTTTTCATTGGATGCACAGGTGCTCCATGCTCACAGCCCTTACATGTTGTGATACCTTCATCAGAACATCACTGCTCAAATGGATTCATGGCTTCCAGAACTTTAAAGGACTGGGTTTGCTCCAAAAAGTCAAAAAGGCATGACCTCCATGCCCTGAATGGCTGATTGATGTAACTTGTCTGCAAATCAGTCCTATACACAGGCCCTCCTGCCTGTCTCATTCCATTGAGTTGTACTTTAGGTAGGATGAAACAAACATGGTCAGAAGATCTTACTGTTTGTGCTCTGTAAAGTGTCAGCAGATGGTGCTTTTTAATGGATTTGGGTTTTCTTCACAGCAGTAAAATATCATCAATTATATATAAAACTTTAGTTTATACCAGTTTGTTTAGAGGTTGATACTGGATAATGAATTTCATATTTTCCCAGCATACAGAAGAAGGGTTGTAATTATAATGGCAGTTGTCCCTACAGCCTGCAGCTTCTTGCATTAGGGAAAATGACTGACCCATTTTTAAGAAAAGGACATGAAGAAGAAGGATTTAATAATCTTGTACCAAGGCTTAAGGTACAAAAGGCTGGTACATGTTGTTTTCATTTCATGGGAAGATTAAAGTTTCCTTCATCTCCTAACCCAAAATACTGACACTCCACTAAGGTGGTATCTACCACTATAATAGGTTTGTGACTCAGAGACCAGGTGATGGCTGCTTCTTTCTGTGTATAGCACTATAATCCCTCTCAATTATCAAAGGCATAAATTACTATTATTCCCTTACTAGATCAAACACCTTTCTTCAATACATGAAAGAAAAATTGTAGGTTGTCTATTGAATTTTGCCCTGGAAAAGCTGCCTATTATTAATATACAAGTTCAACGAAAGTTCAAAAGTTTATTGGTGCAAAGACTGTATTCCAATAATTTATCTGCCAGCTTCTCAGCTCATGTTTTGATATTTTCAATTTAGAGTTATTTTTGTACTGCCTTCATGTAAAAGTAATCAAACATCTATTGCAACATATTGCAACATCTATTGATCATAATCAAACTACAGACAGTGTCAGTATTAAAGGGCTTCTGTAGTGGACAATTTATCAATCACCAGAGCAAGCTAATGCTGACAGGACAATTTTTCTCATCCAAATTTCACCGTATGAAGAAATGCTGAGAGGCAATTCTCAAGGATTATGCAAGAAGATTAGATATTTTTGGAAGTAAATCAGATGTTTTCACACTTCTTGTGTTCGCTAACCCTTGTTAGCAGTGTAATACAAGGACTTCCTGGAAAATGCTGAAAAAATTAATACAAGCTTATTTTAACATATAGGACAAAATAAGGGCAGTAGAAGCAAGCATAGATTTGCTAAGACCAGCCACCACCAGACAGACTAACACCACTGGATAAACAGTTCTCAGACAGACAGGAGTCATCCAATTTTTTATTTTAGGGAGGTGTTCATGTCAGTTCATATGACCTTTGTCTGATGACCTGACTAAGAATGATCTGATTGGGGTAGCCTCTAAGATGGGGTGACAAGAATATTATCAGGGTGACAAGAAACAGACAACATGTGCTACTAAAACTTGTTGCTGACCAGGTTCTGCAGCAGTCAGTCCTTGGTCTAATTATCTTCAGTAGTTTCAGTATCAAGGTATATGGGGGAAAAGAATGTTTATTACATTTGTAAAAGCACCTCATTGTACTATACCACAGATAACTTGGAAGATAAAGCTAAAATTAAAAATTAACCCAGCCACTTTGATGCTTTGAGCTAGTAATATTAATAATGTATAATCCAATGTACCATTCTTTGGAAAGCTTCACCAAATAAACATGGGATAGAAACCAGCTGCCAAAATACAGGCTCTTCATTAAGCCATCAGGTGACAACTTAGGAATCACAAGCTGAGTAAGAGGAAATACTTGCAACACTAGCAAAAGTTATAGTACATAAACAGAAACTTAAGATGTGAGAATTTTTTCCACTCTGTTCAGCCTCTGTGAGACTGAACCACTTGCACAGCTTCAGGGATGAGCCTCATGTTCAGTAATGTCATTTGAAAAACACTGGATCAACAGTAGTAAGTTTGACCATGAATCTAGAAGGGAAAAGAACAAACTGTATGTGGTTATTCTAGCCTGTGTTGCAGAGGATGGAGGGAGCAATTTACCCTAACAGACAGCAATAACATTTTGCATTTGTTTTCTAAATCTATGGTGACTAAGATAAGACTTACACTTAAGCTGGAGAAATTTAAATTCAGGTGAGACTCTGGGAAAATCCTGCTATAGGGAAAGATATTCAAAGTCTGGAGCAGAAAGACCGATGCATCCCAGAAAAGAATGCATTGCATACCTTTGTATCTTGTGTGCTCCCTATGGATGGCTGTCTGGTGAATTTGTACCCTTAGAGAGAGAAGAATGGCATCACATAGTTCTAGCAGTGAATTATTAAAGAAAAAAAAGCAGAATTTTCTTTTAAGCCTAATTATATTTTTTATTTCCCTGGTCCTACTGATCTCAACCTTGACAGGTTTGCCTAATGCCATGTCTAGTCTTTCTACAAAGTATATGAGAAATCAGACATACTATCCTAAAATGTATTTTTTGTAAATAAAAAAAATATCTGATTGAAAGACATACCTAACAAAGAGGTTACAACACTATTGCATGACAAAAAGAAATGTTCACTGCATTTCTTTTTGACTTAATATCTGGGAATTAAATTTATATGCTTAAACAATCTTACAACATGAGGACAACATAGTGTCATCACGGCTGAAGGAAACAGTCTTTGTGATATTGTTGGGGAGGAATTCTTCCTGTTTGGTTACTTCCTGAAGTAAAGTTCTAAGTTTTTATTCTGCAAAAACAAAGACCAGAGTACATGTTGTTCAGCCTGGAAGAGTAGCTTCAGTCCTTGTAGGAATCTTTCTAAGCTCTCTCATTATACACTTTCACAACTCATCTACATCCAGCACCTTTTCTCAAGACATACATCTTGGAATGAAGTCAGCAGAGTCATGCTGCTGCAGACTTAGGGTAAGTGAAAGACATGTGACTTGGAAGTATTTCTATGATTCAGAAATTAACAGAAAACACTTTAATACACTTGCAATATATTGCTCCCCCAAAATGAAGTGTGAATTACATTACCTTTCATACAGTGATCCAACTGTGGAATGCTCTTTAAAATCAGAAATAAAAATTAATAACTAAACATTTGTAACTGTTTTTCTTGGTTTGAAGCACAATAGTTTCTCTTACCTTCTGACTAGTATTACAAACATGAACAAAGCAGGCACTGTTCCCTGGTTCAGCATTGGTATATGGTGTAATAAATGCTGCCATTAACTGTGGAGAAGAGCCTTTTCATTTTTGTCATAAGCAGTAACACAGAACAACATTATATAGCAAGTTCATTGCCTGTGACTTCATGCTTGGTAAATGACACCCATAAATACTGAAGATGTTTGTGACATATTTTTGATATCTCAGCTTACATATTTCTAGAGTTTAGGGAATGACTGACTAGGGTTGAACTTTTCTGGCACGTAATTCAGAATAAATAATAATAATAGAAATAGAAAAAGAATGTCCTAGACAAATGCATTCAGTTCTAGTAGAATCAGACAATGTTCAACCAAACTATGTGTACTTTATGCTTCTTAATACTTTGTATTCATTATTATTCAGATTACTCATGAAATGCCTAGATGCACTTAAGAACACTCCTCTTCTGGGTCCCTTGCTAATGTATTACCAATTTCTGAAGGCACTGTCCCAGTATTCTTCAAGATAATGAAACCCTTCAGTATCAGCATAAAATTACTTTAACTGAGCACATTTGTCATTTGGAGTTCATCTTAGCCCTGTGAGTTACCAAGTAACTCAAAAATAAATAGCTAGCAAGGACTGATGGCACTCAGCTTCCACTAATGTCTATGGGGGCCAAGGACACTCAGTAACTTGCAGTACTCCACATCAAAATTAACATAGAGAAATAATTTCAATGTGTAAACCAAAATGTAACATCTTCTCTGGCATCTGTAGTTTTTTAATCACAGTATATAACCTGAACACTGTGGAGGAATGAAACCTTTTCAGCTATAACAACTTCCAAAGTTGAGACACATTGTTAAATATGTTTGCCACATTCTGTTCATGCTTATAAAGTCATGACTAAGTTAAATTTTAGAGAAACATTAGAGTGGGAGTATGTGGGAGGAATTTCATATTGCTAGTTCATTTTTAGCAGACAGCATTTTAAAAGCATGTTGAATTTTGTGCTTGATTCCATTAGAAGGGAATAGGACAATGGTTCCTGTAAAATATACAGGGTTATTGAATAGCACAGTTTAATTTGTTGTAAAACGGAATATATCTGGAAAAGCTACTGCATAACATCTGACATTTAGAAGCATGGCAAATGGATGTTGTTGGTGACAAGGCTTGAAATAACTTCAGGTGAAAGACTTGGCTCAGTTTCAATGTGAACTAGTGACAGGACTCCCAGTGAGTGTTAATGAGAAGTGGATGAGACACCAAATCACCAAGTCTGTGTCCTGGGCTGCCTGTGCCTTTGCTGAGTATTATTTTCCCCTGTGTGATTGCTTCAGAGACTTGCCAAAGCAAGACATTTTTGTTTGCATTTCAGCTGCAGTAACAGATTTCTTTTGAGGAAGATCATATTGGAAGCCACAAGTAAGATCTCATCCAGTGACATTTCCAGGGCAGGTAGAGAGTGGCTAAAAGTGGAAATGGACCAGGAATAAACAGGGAAATCATCTGATGATTTCAGGCTTTCTCCAAGTTTTATCTGTCATACAGGTATAGTCTGATGTTGGTAACAGAGGAATAACTATGTCATGGTTTGAAAATTAGCCAAATTGTCAGGTGTTTGATTTTGTGCTTTTATGCTGAAAGTGCATTTTATTTTAAAGCTAGAGATAATTTTCCCATCAGTCCCCTGTGACCTGGCCCCACGAGTAGATTGGTAGGCAGAGACAATAAAAGGATTTGGACTTCTGCATATATTCCCCTCTTGTGTCTTGGAAGTTGGAAAGCTGCCACATGGCTCTGGTAGGCCACTCCCTTGAGGGGAGGAGTAGTCTGGCTACCACAGCCCTGTCACCGACTGCTACTGGGCACATTGAAAAACCATGGAACCCACTGAGGATGGGCAAAGCCTGTCTGCAAAGTAGCCACTGTGGTTCCATCATGGGGGCCAGCCCCTGTCCCTCTTCCCCAGGCCTGGAAAACAGAGTGAGCTGAGTCCTTGAACTGCAGCTGCCACTCCCTGTGCTTGCTTGCCCAGCTGAATCACCAAGCTCCTGCAGGCGGCCACTGCTCCACTGCTGAAGTCATGGTGCACGATTTGAATACAGTTGGACTGGGTCGTCTCTGCAGTCAAGCCAAGCTGCTGCTGGTTCCTGCCTCCAGAACAGTGCCGATAGCTGTAAACGTCCCAGCTCTGGCCAGGCCTGGCTCTGCCAAGCACAGCGATGCTGACACATGGAGCTGCTACCGCTGCCACTGTTCTCCTTGCAACTTGATCACCAAGGAGGTGGTGAGGTCTTTAACCCTATCCCTCCCTTGGAGCTGTATCCACTTGGGAGAAAGAAAAATTGGGAGAGAGAGGACTGAATATTATATATTCAGTCGATTGAATATTATACCACTGAATAATGACTTTACTGGGAAAAGACAATTATTTAAGACTAAATATCTGTCTAAATCATAAACATAATGAAAATTGATCCACAAAGAAATATTTTTTTTAACACGGAATCACTTCTGCAAGGACAAATCCTTTTCTAACACTTTAAATTGTATTTCTTTTTTCCTCAGGACCTCTTGGGACAAAAATATCCAGTGAATCAAATGTTAGGTACACATCCAAAACTTACACTTTTCCATGGCTGCTGGTAGGGTCCTTTACAAGCTAAACTCCATTTGTAACATACTGCATATTCATCTCTATTGGGTTGTCTCACTAACATTTATCTTGTGTTCCCTGCACTTGATAATACCCCCAACATTCCTCAGCCTGGGATTTCTGCTTCACAGCAGCAGCTGCAAACTGGACACCTGATATGCTTTTCAGAATTATCTGGATAGCATGGGGTTATGTTCTGGATGAAGGTTCATTGTGGTATGCTCTGGGACTAGCTGTGTAAAGCAGCCTATCCACTGGGTCCCTGCAATGGCTAATGTGCTGCTGTTTGCACGGGGACCCTGAAAGGAAGGGATGTTTCCAAGAGATACCATCTCACTGAGGTGACTCCTCTAAATGTGGTGCCTAGTCCCCCTCTTCCCTCCATCATAGGCATGGCAAGCAAGGTTGTAATGCTATCAATCCTATGAATAAAATTAACAAAGGAAAAATGTTTTCCTCTCTCATGGCTAGTTACATGACGCTAACAAGTACTACTCACTGACTGTGGTAAAAAATTTAGCCATGTAATCTGGAAGTGTAACCAACCTGCATTTACTCCAACACTCAAGGGTGTTGAACCAACCCATAGTGTTTCTGCTTTCAATCTCCTGTGCCTTTAACTGGGATTCCTGCACTCTAGCTAAGATCACTGAGAATACCTGTCAAGAAGTAATGAATGTTTGCAAAGCAACTATGTTGATAATCTCATTTCAGTCTGCTTGATACAGCAACATGACTTCATGATGTACCTCATTTGGTATCCTTGTGAAAAGTTGCATAAGCCACAGGAAGAATGGAAAATCCTCCTGAGAAGACCTGGGAAGAAGTGAAGTGTGGGAAGAGCAGCGCTAACCCCAGGAGCAGGCAGCTGGTGCTACCGGGAGGTAGGTGTCCTGTCTGGAGCGTGTATGTTTCTGTGCATTGGCAATTTTTTTGGTTAATTAGGGAGATACCACATCTTCACGCTCATCAATAGTGGAGATGTACTTTGAAGTAAGGGCTGAGAAGTCAGGAAAGGGACAGATTAAAGAAAACCTGTTTGTCCCATCACAACAAAATTCCAAGGTGTTTGCTATGCTCTGGCTCTGCTGCATTTAAGCAAAATTTTTTGATACCCATGTTGAGCTTTTCCATCACATGCTTATTTCAAATGCAAGATCACTATTTTGAAGGGCACCTTGTAATTGTTTTATCCACATTCAGACTATTGGCAATCCAGAGGGAAAGCATGAATTCTTTGCAAGGCAAATAGAAAATATATCTGATCACAAATCAAAAGAATTATTACAGCATGCACACTGTGTACCCATTACTGAGTCCCTGAGGCTCTTTCTGTTTGTTTAGGTGCTTTTTTCTCTGCTTCCTCTGGTTGGTCTAGGTCTAAATTCAACAATGAGTAAGAACGATTAAAGTGGGTAACATAAAAAGATGTGAGAGTCTTGAAAGATCTCATGTTTCAAACATATTTAAGGAAAAACTACCAAAGACAAATGTCCCAGAGGTCTCAAGTAGATCTTTCTCCAGCACATCAGAGAATTGTATATCCATCAGTCATAGGGTGCTTTTCTGATCTCATTTCAATCCCAAGAAATCTCAGATTCACTGTGTAATGAAAGATGGCATTTGCACATAGTGGAGAGAAAAGGCATTATTTCTACAGCATGTTATGTTTTACACTGCTCATGAAATGGCATTTCATATCCCATAAAAAGACATTATCTCTAACTTAGTATGCATGCTAGAAAAATCAACATTTTGCCTTTAAAATAGATGTCTTCTTTCTGAAAATACTTTATCTCTCACAATTTCCTACTCACAAAGTAACCTGTGTTTATAAGCAAATCCATTCAACATCCTAATAATGACCTAAGCATCTAACATGCGCTGCTTTCAAGCTCGTCTTTGTTTAGTTATGAATTGTTCAATTTTATGTCTTTGTATACTGCCTAAAGGAAAGACAAATAATACATGAGATTATAAATTGTGGCAGAGGTTATGCCTGTGTTTATCTGATCCTCTTTTATTGCATGACAAATGATAAGATAAATTGCTGGGCATGAAACTCGTTAATTTCAGGGCATATTTTCACATTGGATTTTTTATTTAAAAAGTATTAAATGCATGATAGCTGGTTGTCAAGGTTACTGGTCATTTGCAAAACCTTAGCAATGTCATGTAATAAAAGATTTCTCCCAATATCAATGCTCTGCTAATTTTAAAATTAAAAACTCTGTTTGCATTAGAAAACACCTATTTCTCTGCCTGCCCTGTTTGAGAGTTCAATCGCTTCTGGCAGTTTCAAAGTGTCTCATCACACCGAGCATGCCCTCAGCGGCCATCCAGCAGTGCCAAACAAAACAGCCATACTGAAATCCATTATATGTGCTACCAGACAGAGTGAGGGTGTGGGGAGGAAGAAAGATATGGAAGATATGTTCTCTGTAAGTGAGGTCAGCTTCTGCCCTTACCGTAGATTTCTGTCTGGAAGAGCTTAATAAAGTCAGTATAGGACTTTGATGGGGAAGAAACATCACAGAGAGAATGTACCTCTTTGTTTTTTTCTGAGCCTAAGATATGTCTTTGCTACTTGATATGACTCATATACTCTGCTTTATCTGAAAGTAGTTGAAGCTCCAAACAAATCTATTAAAGAAGCAACTTGCGGCCTTGCTTTTCAGCTCTGGATCTTGTTATAGTAACTAATTTTCAGAGTCTTCTATGGAAAAATGCACAAAGAAATGTTTTAACCATTCTCTGCCCCAGCCTAGTGTCACCCTGAGAGCTGAAACTCTGGAGCAGCTTGGGGTATCTAATGCTTCCTAGCAAAGATATGATTTGTCAGCCTGTAACATCTTTGTTTCAGCTTTGTCTGGCATTTCTGTGTT
Source organism: Upupa epops (assembly GCA_013397515.1). Lineage (NCBI taxonomy): Eukaryota > Metazoa > Chordata > Aves > Bucerotiformes > Upupidae > Upupa > Upupa epops. Next base: position 57,411 of record VZRI01007241.1, read on the forward strand.
TCATGCTCCAGAAGGAAAATAATTCTATTTTGAAATACAGGAGGTAAGCATTAGCTAAGCTCTGAGACTGAAGCTAGCAGATAATAGGAAGTTTTGTTAATAGCCCCAAGGTCTGCTTATTTTGTATCTTTGATGGCCTCTAGTAGTCTGAAAATGGGCACATCAGTTAGTCAGTGACTTTTGCTGTCCTTACGGAGGACCACTAGAACATGGCCAAATTATAGGACTGAAGGTTAATCTGCTGTGTGCTTGAGGTATTAAGTGAGCTCCAGTTCATACTTTTGACCTTGCAGTCATTGTTTTTAATGACAGTTTGATATGTAACTGGGAGGATGACACTTCAGGTAAATACCATCCTCCTGATCTGACACAAAGAAGTGAGGAATGGCTGTTTGGGATGCTGACCTGTCTTCAATAGCCAGCAGATGCCTTTTTCCATCCACATCTTTGTAATAATCTTGTCTCTAAATTTCAAATCTGATGAAAGCCACAAGTGTTTTATTTTCAGAGACTGCTTTCAAAGTGTAAGCAGCAATTTCCCCCCTCCTCTGTGAGATCACCTCCCTCCTCCCCACCAAGATGGGGGAGGAATTACCTAATTTCTAACTCTATGTAAGCAGAACACTATTTTCTTTTCTATAGAACTTGTGCTTTCATTTCAGACACTCTGGGCATTCTCTCCTCCTTCTCCCCAGCTGGGCTTTTCATGCGGTCCCCAGGGAGGCTAATAGTGACTAATGACACAGACTCCAGGATCCAGAGACTAGTGTTGCACAGCTGTGTCTTGCACACTTACTTGGATGAGAAGATGTAACTGATGTACACAGAGCAAGCTGCTGGATGGGGTTTGGATGATTTTCCTCATTATTTTCCTATTCTGTATAACTTGTGCAGTCAGTGCAGCTGGGCTATTTCACAAAAGATCTGAGTTCTACTGGTTTCATCCTGAGAGTGTTGTATCCCCCTACTGATTGACTCTGAGTAACAGTAGTCAAACTTAGGTTTTTTGATAAAATAAATCTTGCTTAGGGGCTGATAGAAAACATTTCCTTCCATACAGGATAGAAGACAGGTAGTCATTGAGGTGAAGTCATTGAAGTTAAGCAAAGCCAGTTACATTGTTTTACTTACTGTTACTTTTCTGCTTCCAGTAAGCTTCATGAACAGAACACTTCAGATTGATGATGGGTGACTGTGGATAGACCCCCATGCAGGGGCTCAGGAATATCTGCAGAGGAGAAAAGGAGATGATGTGAGGGAGTTGGAATTTAGGTTAGATTTTAGATTTAGATATTTTTTTTGTGCCAGTTTGGATTTCCCAGGGTCATTAAAACAAAAAGAAAACTGGGGACAGTATTATAGTTAAAAAGTTTTATTAACAAAGGGCAAGAAACTGTTGCACAGAACACCACATCTAAGAGATTTTGATCATGCCCACCTCACTGGGCAGCCTGTTCCAATGTCTGACAACACCTTTAGTGAAAAAAATCTTGTCATGAAAGGAGATTAGGGTCATCAATCAGGACCTGCCTTTCATGAATTCATACTGACTGGACCTGATCACCTGTTTGTCCTCTACATGGTACATTATAGCACTCAGGATGGTCTGCTCCATGTCTCTTCCCAGCACTGTGGTCTGACTGACAGCTCTCTAGTTCTTTGGATATTCTTTTCTGCCTTTCTGATATATGAGGGTCATGTCTGCTACCCTCCAGTCCACTTGAATATTCCCGATAACCAGGAAATTATGGCAAGACACTTAAGTGCATCCATCAATTCCTTCAGAACTCCAGCCACATAGACTTACATATTTGTAACTGGTGTAGCAGGTCACTGACCATTTCCTCTCAGATAGTTAGGGTCCCGTTCTGCCCCTCTTTTCTGTCTTCGAGCTCATGGGACTGGCTGTCTAGGGAACAAGTAGTTGTACTGCTAAATACTGAGGCAAAAAAAAGGTGTTAAGCACCTCAGTCTTTTCCCTATCCTCAATCATTATGTTTCCATTTTGCATCCAGTAAAGGTGGAGACACTCTCTAGTCCTCTTTTTGCTGTTAATGTATTTATAGAAACACTTAGTATCTTTGATAGCTGTCAGGTTGAGTCAGGACAGGTTGAGTTCTAGCTGGGCTCTGGCACTCCTAATTTTCTCCCTATATAGCTTCACTGTATCTTTGTAGTCCTCCTGAGTGGAGGACTCAAAAGACCCTCCTTCCAAAGACCTTAAACTCTCCTTTTGTACTGAGTTCCAACCAAAACTCCCCATTCAACCAGGCTGGTCTATTCTTCCCACCTGCTCATCTTCTGGCACACAGGGATAGCCCTGTTCTGTGTCTTTATGAATTCCTCCCTGCATTACGTGCAGCCTTCCTGGACTCCTTTACCTTCTAGAACTGCCTCCCAAGGGGCTTTGTCACTCAGTCTTTGAAACGGATCAAAGTCAGCCCTCCAGAAGTCCACGGTGACATTTACTGATCCCCCTCTTTACTTCCCCAGGAATTGAAAACATAATGATTTCATGATCACTATGCCCAAGATGGCCTCCAACCATTACCACTCCCATAAATCCCATTCTATTAATGAACAGCAGGTCAAGGAAGGTGTCTTCCCTAGCTGGTTTCCTCAGCAGTGGTGTCAGGAAGTTATTTTCTATGCACTCCAGAAATCTGTGTAACTGTACTCTCTCTGCTGTGTTGAATTTCCAGCACAGATGTGGGAAGCTGAAGTCCAATAACAAAAAAAGGGGCAGTGATCATGAAACCTCTCCCATGCATTTACAGAATATTTTGTCTTCATCCTGGTACAGTGGTCTATAACAGAGCCCCACTGCAATATCAGCTTTATTTGCCTTCTCCTATATGTACGCAACCCTATTACCTGTTTTATTAATTTGCAGGCATTCATATGCCTCCCTAATATAGAGAGCACCCCATATCCTTTTCTACCTTGCCCATTTTAAGACTTTGATTAACAACAAGTGAGATGGCTGAAATAATTACTGTATCACAGTAATGATGAAGCTGGAAAAGACCTTAAAGATCATCCAGTCCAACCTAAATCCAACCAAGTAAACCTAAACATCTGACATCTAGTAATTGTAAGCAAAGAGAGATCATTTGTGAGCAGGGTAATGGGAGAGGGTGCGCCTGGTGGGAGAGATCAGCAGTCTGCAGCAGGCAGAGCTCTGCCAATCTATCTGCAAAATTATGCTTAAGCACTGAGAACACTATCAGGTGCCATCTCTCTCAAGGGCTTACTGGCCGTTGCTTTGTCTAATACCCTGAGAACAAAGACTCTTTCATAAGCAGGTATAAAAGGAAGACATTCAAATGGTGTGAAGTTTGACCATCACCCCTCCCCAGTCTGCAGCTAGGAGACACTTAAGATCTGCAAAGCTGAGGAAGCAAAGAAGGACTGATCAGCCATCACCACCACTGAACTCCCCACTGCCCATGAAGCTGAAACTGTCTCAGGAGTGAGGTGGGGATGGGGAGTCCTTAGTGGTGATCTTAACTATTTCTTAACTGTCTTTTCTCCCCTTCCCCTTTTCCTCTTCTCTACTGAGCTGGGCATCTAGGAACTTCAGTGATTTCTGTGTCTTCTGAGTTCAGAATCTGATAATTTTGGTAAACTTTTTTGTAGAACTATGGTTTAAATCTCCTTAATTCCACCCCAAGTGAATCCATAAACCTGGGTAATTCGCTTCTTTTAAGATTGGGATGTGACACCCATTCCTTTGGAAGAGTTGGTAGACGTTGATTGCAGCACTGCTGTTGTGGGAGTCATCCCACCAGTTTTACCTGATGACACCTTGTTACGGTTTTACAAGAAGTAGGAGTCTGCATTTCCCATAGCATTAGTTTCTGCTTTATTGGACCTCATTTATGTCTCAAAAATGAGGTGACTTGGATTGAATCCCGGATTGGAAAGATTTGTTGCCACTTATTTGACCCCTTATCAATTAGTGAAAACGTTGATAGCTAATTACCGGGTAAGATGATGGATAGGTGGGACATTACAAAGCTATAAATAGCGATGTTCGGCGCGTGACTCA
>VZRI01007244.1:0-22669 GCA_013397515.1 Upupa epops
TATGTGCAGGTGCATCCAATCAGAGCTCATTGGTTTATGCACATCCAGTTTGTTCAACTTACCCCTAACCCAGTCCTCACCAACCAAGGCAGGCTGCTCTCTTGCCTCAACTTCCTCAGGAACCTCAGCAGTCTGGCCTTTGATATCAGGACATCTCCCGTAAGTATAGATGGAGGCAAAGAAAGTGTTCAGTATCTCTGCTTTCTCTGTATCCTCTGTCTTCAGGGCACCCACCTCATTCAGCAGGGGGCCTGGCTTTCCTCTAGGTTTAGTTTCACCTACAATGTATTTGAAGAAGACCCTTTTGTTGCCCTTGATTTCTATTAGAATGTTTAATTCCAAGTAGATTTTGGCTTTCTACTTGCAACCCTGCATTTTCTCACCAGAGCCTTGTAATCACCCTAAGTGGCTGCCCCCTCCTTCCATGACCTATAGACTTTCTCCTTCCTCTTCAGTTTTCCCAGCAGCTCCCTGTTTAACCAAGCAGGTCTTCTGGCTCCCTTCCTTAACTTCTTTCCTGTTGGTATGCACTTTTGTTGTGCTTCAAAGAAGTAGCCTTTGAATGTTAACCAACTGTGTTGGGCCCCTTTACCTGCCAGTACCCTGCCCCATGGGATTTCCCCTAGCAATTGCTTGAAACGGCCAAAGTTTGCCCTCCTGAAGTCCAGGGCTGTGATTCTGCTAGGTATTCTGTTCCTACCACACAAGACCCTGAACTCCACCATTTCATGGTCACTGCAACCAAGGCTGCCTTCAACCTTTACTGCTTTAACCAGACCCTCCTTTTTTGGTGAGTAGAAGATCCAGCAGCACTTCTCTCCTAGTGGGCTTCTCCACCATTTGCATCAGGAAATTGTTCACCAATGCGCAGAAGGAATTCCTGGACTGTGGCTGGCTTACTTAGTAGGTCCTCCAGCAAATATTTGGCTAATTAAATACCCATAGCTTGTAGCTGTGAGGTTGCTGTCAGCTGCCTGTAGAAGGTCTCATCAACTTCCTCATTCTGATCTGGTGGCCTGTGAGGTGGTCAGGGAGGGGGGTGTCCAGACTTGGCAGGGGCTGCCCTCGTCCTGGCCTCCTGGCCACCTGCACTGACAAGTAGCACTGTGCCAAGAAGGTGGCGGACAGCTAAGTGGGCCTGACCGAGAATGAACCAGAAGGGATTGCTTAAAGCACCCTTCTCCGTTACTGTGGTTCTGCAGCTGTTGTTGGTGATCAGTGCTGTCCAAATATTTGCAGGTGGAAAGGTGCAGGGGAGGACCTTTCTTCTCTTTCTCTTCTTTTTCTCTTCTCTTTTCTTCTCTGTGTCTTGTCTTTCTTTTCTCTCTTTTCTTTCTCTTCTCTCCCCCTTCTAACCAGTTCAGAAACACTTTGTACCACTACGGGAATGTTCCCAAAGGAGCTCCTACCAGGTTTCCCAAGAGCACGAAAAACAGAGTCAATCTAGGGTTCTTTGGGTAAGATTCCTATGTCGCAGTTGGTAACACAGGATGGGTCAGCATTCATGCCTTTTGCTGTGTATAAATTCTCACTACAGTGTCACATACTCTGAGGAGTCACTTACAGAGCTGAATTTCACTTGTAAAATTTCATGGAGCTTAACAAAGTTGTTGCCCTCCATGCCCAAAGTTTTTCACAAATAAATCAGAAAAAAAAGAAGAAAATCTATGTGTTTTGTTCTTCTGGCACCCTGTGTTGTCATGAACTGTTGTACAGCCACGGCTGGAGCAGTGGAGCGTTGGAATAGCAGGGATTGAGGCTGAAGGGTATCACAGACACCTTTTGCAGTTTTCTGTGGGCTCTTTGTACCCCTTGTATGACTCCTCTTGTCTTCTGACAGAACTGTCACCTTTTTGGTGCCAAAAGAAGAAAGCAAAGAAAACCAAGGTCATCTGTTGTAGATGCAGAACTTGCAGTGTGCTGACCATTTCTCTCCAACAGGAAGAGGGATGTGGTGGGGTCCCATGTCAAAGTCCTTGCAGAAGTGCAGGGAGATGCCATCCGTAGCTCTTTGCTTGCTCGCTGATGCAGTGACTGCCCTGTACAAAGCCAACAGGATGGTCAGGCAGGACTTGCCCCTAGTAAAGCCCTGCTGGCTGTCTCAAATCACTGACCTGCCCTCCATGTACCTGAGCGTATCTTCTAGGGGGATATATTGCAGGATCTTCCCAAGCCTCCCAGAGGTGAGTAGTCCGAGGGTCTGAGAAGGTGAAGGATTTGGGAAGGAGAGGATAATTGTAATTAGCTGCAAGGTGTTTTAAAGTGCAGCATCTGTAGGTCCATGAGAGCCATCATGGAGGTGCTGGCTGGCTGAGATTCTGTAAGGGAACTTACTTTGTCCTCAAAATTAAACCCCAGTGTCCTGTAACAATCTGAATCTGGAAGCTGACAGTTTCTTTTCCTGAAACAGAGCTGGGGGATAGGGAGCACCCCTAGGACCAGTGACAAACATGCCTGGCCAGCTCGTCCCAGCAGGACAGTGGCCCAAAGCAGCTTTGAGTGTTGCTGTTCTCCTTCAGGTAGTGTGGCCTGAGCAGGCACACCCAGAGCTGCCCCTTTTCCAGCACAGTCAGGGCTGATGGTGACAGCTTCCAGCTCAGGAAGATCTAGGTAAGATGCCATGGAGGGGAAAGTAAGTGGTTGCAGCTCTTTTTTTTTCTAAGAGATGGCCTGGGATACCCCCTTGTGGGTAGGTCCTGGTGTGCACTTGGTGGGGTTGCTCATAGAGGGGTGAGGGATAGGGGTAACAGGGTGATGGCAGCAAAATGTGGTGGGGATGCTGTTCCTGGGGACAGCAGTAGGATTCTGAGGTGGGGGCCAGAGTGGTTGAACGTCACCAGGCTGGGGAATAGGTCTTGCTCATTGTTCACCCCTGTTTGGGCTGAAGGCCCACACTATTGCATGGGCAAGGGAAGAAACTCGATAACCAGTTAGTCTTAGAAAGTTCAAGAGACCTACAGTCCATGTTATGCAGTGCTCTCTGGTGTCAGTGGCTATTAGTATGTCATCAATGTACTGCAGTACAACAGCTCGTCCTGGTGTACCATCTCTCCAGGTCTCAGGCTAGCTGTTTCCCAAAAATGGTAGGGCTGTATTTAAATACTTGAGGCAGTACTTTCCATGTTAACTGTACCTTTCGTCTGGACTCAGGATTTTCCCATTCAAAAGCAAACAGCCTCTGGCTTTCAGGATCCAGGGGTAAATAAAAGAACACATCCTTTAGATCCAAGATGGTAAACCAATGCAGCTCAAGGGTTAATTTGGTTAGCAGCGTATATGGGTTGGCCATAGTGTTAACAATCCATATTTCAGAAATTTCTCTATCATGGGTTTGATCCCTTGCTGATCTTCAGTTTATAGGGGATATTACTTAACCCTCACAGGCTGGCTATCTTCCCTCAGTTCAACCACAACTGGTTCTGCTGTCTTACCTCTTCCTGGTATTTCCACTGCCCATGTCCCTGGATATACTTGGTCCATGATTTCCTCAGGTATCTCTGTCTTTTGTTCATTACCGATTAGTGTTAAACTCAGGATCTCAATGAGCTGATCCTCTCCTACCTTTATTTCTATTTTCCCTTCTTCAAACCTCATTTCTGCATTTAATAGTTTAAACAAATCCCGGCCCAACAATGAGTTTGGTGAATTTGTATAATAGGTCTTGTCATGCTCCTGGTCCTAGAGGTAATGAGGGCAGATTCCCTATCCTCCTTTTCTTCCTTTATAGTGATATCTGGACTCTTGGGATTTTCTCCCACCACCACCACCCCTGGCTGCTCCTTCTCCTGTACCATGAGGCAAAGTAAAATCACCAAACTCCTTGATCTCTTCAGGGTGATAAAATTTGTTCTTACTTGTACATTGCTGCCCTATGCTACAGGCTGAGCAACAGTGCTTGGGATTTCCCTTAGCTGCTTTTGCCCATTGCTTCTCCAGGGCTAATACCAGTGGATCCTGTGGGGATCCAAGTCCACAATCCCTCTGCCACTCCGTATAGTCTTGCAAAGTAAAAAAACCTCTGTCCACTTCTGTTCTCTGCACAAAAATATCATCAATTGCAACAGTGTTATAATTAAGGTGACATTTACTGAACATTTTTCTCCATCCTCCAATTTATACAGTGGCTACCATTGATTACTATATCTAATTAATAGCTTTTTCTTCTCAGAGCCCCCTCTCTGTGCAGTTCCCTTCCAATGCTTCAATACACATCCCAGGGGGCTGGTGTAATTTACCTTNTGTCCACTTCTGTTCTCTGCACAAAAATATCATCAATTGCAACAGTGTTATAATTAAGGTGACATTTACTGAACATTTTTCTCCATCCTCCAATTTATACAGTGGCTACCATTGATTACTATATCTAATTAATAGCTTTTTCTTCTCAGAGCCCCCTCTCTGTGCAGTTCCCTTCCAATGCTTCAATACACATCCCAGGGGGCTGGTGTAATTTACCTTACTCTAAAGGGGTCCTTGCCCAAATCCCATATTAATCACACAACCAGACCTCTGTGGTACTTATTCTCACTCTACACCACAATGGCATTCATTCATGGTGAGCAGTTGTTTGCATTTGCATTAATGACCTGTGTGGATTTTATTGATCTGTCGTTATGAGTTCAGTTCTTACTACTTTCTTTTTAATATTGGTGAAGATAATGTATTTTATTTTAATTATTAAACTGTTTTGATTTCAGCCCACAACTATCTGTGCTGGCAGAGTACACAGGATCTTTGCCAGTCTGGTGGAGACAAAGCCAACAAGCACTGGTCACATGGGGCAATACCAGTTATGGCAAATGGGCTTTCTAGGTCTTCTCCATGGGGTATTCTACAGGCTTCTGCAGAGCCTTGTCCTCTCTTCTTTCTCCCCTGTGGTTAGGCACCAAAAGAGATAGAGGGTTAAGAGCTTACGTATATCTGGCATCTTCAAAAGCGATCAAGCTGCAGAAGTAGCTGTGAAGAGTTGCCCTCTCTTCAGCCCACTGCCAGGAGCTGTAACTAGTTGGTGCTGGCTTTCTGCATCTGAGCCCTCAGAGAAAGAAAGGAGGACTACAGTTTTGCCCCCACCAAAGGGGTCTGTATGTGTGGACAGCGGCTCATCTCTTCAGCCTGCTGCCAAAAGCTAGGGTGAACTGGCACTGGCCATAGTCCAAAAAGGTCCACTCTTTCTGTATTCAAGCTCCCATGCAAAAGAGGGTCATGGCTGTCCTTGCAGCAGAGCTGTAGCCAGGTTTAGGCCTTCACTGTATTTCAGCATTTGGTGGGAGGAAAGCTGGTAGCCATTGCTTGCTCCTCCTCCACCCTGTATGGGGGTGGTAGGAGCTCTCTTCTAGAGGAGTTCCCTTCTTGTCAAGCCAAATCGAAGGAGGAAAAGGAGAAGGGAAGAGAAGAAGACAGTGAAGACAAAGGAGCAGGAAGTACATTCCCTTTTATAGACTCTCTCCACCAATCACATGTAGAGTCTGGACACTGTCACAGAATATCTGCTAGGAAAGCTACCTCTACCTTCAAAGTAAAATGCTTTTTCAGCATAAAAACACCACAATTAACACTTGAAAATTTGATAATTTTCAAACTATAACAAGTTGCCATCATGGAAATGCGGTGGCACGATTGACATGTTTGGAGGGCTCTGATGGATGGGTCCAGGTTCTTTAGAAGAAAGGAGCAAGGAAAGAGAGGTGCAGGGTATTGTTGAATGTTAAGGAGGGCTTTGACTGCATAGAATTCAAGGTTGGACACACCAAGGGAGAATGTCTATGGGTAAGGATAAAGGGGAGGGCCACTGAGGCTGAAAAACTGGTGGAGTCTGCTACAGACCACTTGACCAGGATAAAGACTGATGTGACATCTTTTCAACAGCTTGGAGATGTCTCGCATTCACTAGCCCTTGTTCTTGGAGGGGACTTCAGCTGACCTGCTGTCTGCTGGAAGTACAACACAGCAGAAATGAGGCAGTCTAGGAGGTTTCTGGAATGTTATGGTAAGAAAGAGCCTACCAGGGGTTGTGCTCTGATAGAGCTGTCAGAGCACTCAGGCCTCAACCCACAGGGTCTTAGAGAGTGTAGAAGGAGAGAAGGAACAGCACTGGAAAGATCAAGCACTGGTGCACATCGGCATTACTGCTGTTCTGGGACTCTTTCCTCCTCCCTCTCTGCACACAGGCGCTGCCCTAACATTTATGAAATTCAGAGAGGAAGGACCTTGGATAAAGCAGATGCTGCAGGGTCCTGTATTTGCACAGAGAGCAGGATTCCTCCTTAAGCAATCTCCAGGTCAGGCTAAAGAGGAAGAATAGCACAAAGCCTGTTAGGAATGGCTGAGGAGCAGTGGTTGTTTAGTTTGGGGAAGAAGCTGAAGAGAGACTTTCTCACTCTCTATGACTACTTGAAAGGAGGTTATAGAGTGGTGGGGAAAAGCCTCTTCTCCCTGGTGGCATGTTACAGAACTACAGGAAATGGCTGCAAGCTGCACCAGAGGAAGTTTAGGCTGGATGTTAGGAAATTATTTTTTCACCAAGAGGGTTCTCAAGCATTGCAATAGCTTGCTCAGGGCTGTGGTGAGTCACCACCCCTGGAGCAATGTAAGTGACACATGGACGGAGTGCTCAGGGACCTGATTTAGCAGTGAGTTTGCAGCCTTGGATTACAGTTTGGGCTAGAAGGTCTTAAAGTTCTCTTCCTGTGAACTGGGTGACTAATAAAATTTCATAGTGAAAAATATAATCACAAAAAACTCAAATACCTTCCCTCTCCAACTAAAAAACAATGAAGAAAGGATAAAATTTTAATGAGTACTGTGTCCACTTTTGAGCAGCATAGTACCAGGACATTGAGGTGCTGGAGCTGGTCCAGAGAAGGGCAAAAAGCCTGGTGACACCGACATCATCTTGTGCAAATGGGAAAAGCCGAGTGGGAGAGGCCAGGCAGGTGGCTGCTCAGCTGGACTGAGAAAGGTCCAAGATGGAGGAGATGACTTGGTGAATTGAAGGAACATAGGTTGCAATGGGAAACCCTTGAGGTGAACAGCCGGGGATCAGGAGATGGGGCAAAATGTAACTAAAGAAGAAGCCATAGTGAGTTTTCTCCTTCAGTTACTCTGTAAGAGAGGGATAAAATACAATGAGAGTATTCTTTGAAAGTTGTTAACCTGGAGCAAAGGGCACAGCTTTCCTGCTGATTTAGAAGATGCTTTTTGCAGAGAGACTCGGGATGAGACAGGGAAAATGCTGTGGCAGGCTGTGAGTAGTGACGATAAAGAGACAAAATGTGTGGTGTATTTCGAATCAAGTGATCACAATGAGGAAAACCCCTTTGAACCAGAAAGAATAGATCCTGAGGAGGACCCAGACCTATATCCCCCAGAGCCCTACATCTTGCAACTGGCTAGTACAGCAAAAATAATTAGCAATAGGCTGACAAGATAGATGGCACCTGGCAAGTGGTCTGGGCCTGTCAACAGGCCCCATGGTCAGCTCGTAGTGTAACTTTAAGAGAGTCCGAGGCAGATCATGATATTTGCAGCTAGTTTATGCCCAACAGCCTCATCATCCCTCCCCGAGCCTCCTACAGTCCCATCTTGGACACCAACCTTCCCACCAGGGAATTATTAATGTCAGGGGTTAGAGACTTCAACCACATTTTAACCAAGGGCTTTTAGCTGAAGGGTTAGACACAAAGGGTGGGTTTCACAAACCCACAGATGAATCTGCAGGCACTTTAAGAACTGATTCCATTTGGGGATGAAATGCAACCAGACATTTTAATTCATTCCCCCAACACACATCAGAAACACACTCACACAAAGCATAAACCCAGACACACCTCGTTTCGTCACACTGAACTGAAAACAGAAGGCAGAATTAAAAAAAAAGGTGATGTCTGTGGGTTTGAGTAGGTGGTGAGCAGTGGCCAGAAACTTTTCACTCTTTAAAATTTTTCTGCAGAAAACACAGAAGTTAAACTATCAGCTTCTGCTCAACTTTGAAAGCAGAAGGGAAGGCAGACCCTGTTTTTCATGGGTGCCTTGGGGAAGTGAGATTTGGGGCTGAGCACTGACCAGATCAGACAAGTGCCTTGACACCTCCTGGGTGAGGATGAAACCAACTTCAGAATTTCAAAACAAGTTTCTTTTGACAGGCCATGTGATGATTCTGTGGCTGTATGGTTGTTTCTGTCATTCAGATGACTCATTCATCCCCAGGCACAGCTCCACCATTTCTGATACCCTCTGCCTTTAACAGCAGCTTCCCCTCCAGGTCAAGACCTGAGCCATTACCTTGGCATCAGACCTGTAAGATGCCAGTTTCACTAGGAGAAAGGATGGTCTCTCTTCTTCCACCATTAACCCATGTGAACAGCTTCTGCACTCTGTATGTCATGACTCAGGCCCTCAAAAACTACCTGGATCATGTCTCCAGTTTGCTGTTCACTGTTGGTTACACCCACTCACATACACACCAGTGTCACCTGCAAACATACAGGTCTCACCCCTTGCGTGGAGAACACAGGATGTGAAGAGTAGTGGTTGTCACTCCAGCGGCTGCCACTTGGACCTCCATCCATCCATAGAGCAGAGTGCTCCCTTGTCCCAGAAATCTCTTAAAAATGAAGATTTGAAGCAAACAGGACTGGCTGTGGACTTCAGTTGTAGGAAACTGCCAGGGAAGAGACAGAACAGGCTATGGAGATCAGCTGTATAGCACTGCCAGGGGAGTGGACTGACCAGCCTCAGTCAGAATACAATGCCTACACAGTGGTTGAGGCACTGAAATGACCTACCCAGGGATGTGATGGAGTAGCCATCTCTGGAGTTAAGAGGAGTGTAGACATGGTGCTTAGTCACCTGCTAGAGCAGTAGCATCGAGGGGGTTAGTTTGTGTTCTTCAATTGATGAGATATTTAGGTTTTATTGTTGGTGTGGGGATGGTTGGATTTGGTGATCTTGGAGATCCTTTCCAACCAGGATTATTCTGTGATCCTGTGACCTTTTTGTAGCTGTTGACACCATCAGAGAGCCACCCTGTCAGAAAGAGCCACTCTCAGGTTTCTATTGCCAGCTCCTGGCAATGGCTGTGAGAGTTTGATGGCTCTCTTTTGTGGATCTGAGTGCTCACTCTGAGTCAATTCATCCACGAATCCAGTGGAGATCCGAGAGGACCTAACACTGAACACAGGATGGAATCCCTTTGTAGCAGGTCCATGGGGCTGTCCGTGGTTACGACACCTGGTATTGATTTGGGTTCCATTTCTGTGTGTTTGTAGGGATAATCATTTATAAACCATGTTCTGTGAGCTTGATTCACACTATGGGAAACACAGGGAGAGAAGAACTATCTGTTAAGGGAGTACAATATCACCGCATAGCATCTGACGATCACTTGGTGATGTGTTAGGAGTGGGAAAAGACTGAGTGAGAGAATATCATTCAGTGGCCTACAGTGATGCTGCAACTTCAGCTGAACCAGGAGTTGTGGGAAAGAACTGCTCATTTCTATCCTGGCACACAATAGGAGGTACATAGAGTCACAGAATGACTGAGGATGTCAAAGAACTCAGCTCATCCAGCCCAGCCTAGGACCTGCCATCATCCTATCAGCCAGACCAGGGTACTAAAGGACAGGCTGTCCTTCAACACCTCCAGGGATGGGGACTGCACTACTGCCCTGGACAGTCCATTCTTGGGTCTGATCACCCTTTCCATGAGGAAAGGCTTCCTAACATCTAACCTAATATTGCCCATATTGCCCTATGGAACCAACACAGCCCTATAGAGTCCACTCAGCCCACTAGACCACATAGAGTCACAATGAGCCGTAGAGGCCCCTGCAGAATCCAGAGAACCCTACAGACCTCATAATGCCCCATAGGATCTACAGGGGCCTACAGATCCCATATAGCACTATGGAATCCACAGAGCCCTGTAGAACCAAGAGAAACACATAGAGCTCTACAGAATCCATAGAATCTTACAGACCCCAAAACCACCTCGTAATGCCACATAGATCCTTAAAGACCTACAGATGCATAGAGACCATATAGAGCCTCTGAACATCCAAACTATCCCTCCCCTGACAGGTTCAAGTCCTGCCCTCTCATCCTGGCAATGGTTGCCTGGGAAAAGAGCTGAACCCCCACCTGACTACAACTTCCCTTCATTGTTGTAGAGAGGAATAAGGGCCCCGCTGAGTCTCCTCTTCTCCAGGATTAACATCCACAGCTCCCTAAGCCTCTCCTCTTCAGACATTCCCTCCAGACCCTTCCCCAGCCTCCTTGCTCCTGTGGACCTGCTCCAGCCCCTCAATCTCTTTCTTGAAGTGAGGAGCCCAGCACTGCCCCCAGTACTTGAGTGGAGGTCTTCCCAGTGCCCAGTACAGGGAGAGAATGATGACCACAGTCCAGCTGGCCACACTATTGCTGATACAAGAAAGGATGCCACTGGCTTTTTGGGCCACCTGGGCACCCTGCTAGATCCTGTTCAGCCAGATGTCAACCAGTGGTGCCAGGTTACTCTTAATAGGCCATTCCCCAGGCACTCATCTGCCAGTCTGGAGCTGCAGGGGTTGTTGTGGCCAACTTGTAGCACTCTGCCCTGGGCCCTGTTCAACCTCATCCCGTCAGCCTCTGCCCATTGACCAGCCTGTCCTGATCTCTCTGCATCATCTTCCTCCCCTCCAGCAGATCCACTCTGCCCCCTCATCTTGGAGTGATCGTTGAATTTACTAAGGGGAGATTTGATTCCCACATCCCCATCTTCAGTTGGGCAGCTCAAGACACAACAGCGACTCAGAGGAAGAACTGTGCTGTAATTTTATTAACTCACAATTAATTCCAGTAAGGAAACAAGGAGGATTTGTCAGAGATCCATGGATAATTCCCAGAGAGCAAATCACTGACACCTTTCCCTGAAGAACGAAGCACTCTGGTAAGGAGCTGATTTTCTTCACAACGCAAAGCAGAGCCTACAGAACTGACATCCATGAATGTGTGTAGAGCAGAAAAAAGCAAGAGAAAAGCAGAGAGAGTAGAAAGAAAGAGACAGGGGAGAGCTATCACCACTCCTGGATCCGGTGGTGTTGTTATTCTGGAGAAAATTGTGTTCCTTAGATTGGGGGACTGAACAAGATATGAGAGTGAGAGAGCTCCATCTCAGAGAGTTTCATGTCTTCCAGACCAGCCAGAGGTGCCATCCTTCTTCTCTAGTTTAGTGTTGGGGGTTCAGGGGTCTAACCTGAGCATCTCTGGTTTCCATCAGGGAGCAGAAACAACAGATTACCCTGCTGGCGACAGAACCAAACACCTTGCAGGTAAACAGCTCTGCTACTCCATTCTGGACATGAGGAGCTGGGTCTCTCCTCAGAAGTTCAGCTGGCAGATGAGAGGGAAGAGGTCTGCTCCTCCATCCGGCTCTTCACAAGAGGGGATGAGATACCTTTTCACAGTTGTCCTCTTTGAGCTGTTCAACCTGATGTAGACGGAGTAGATCCAGTCTCCTTTCAGTACAAAGAAATCACTATACTGCTCCATTTTGTGGGGTTTTGAGGTAATTCACTAGGGTCAATGGTGTCTGTTCCCTTGGGATGCGATAAGGCTATCACAGCACCTCACAATATTCCAGGACTGGTGTCAGGACAAGGTCACCCTACATGGCCCATCCCATGGCCCAAGACTGTTGGAGAATGGCTCGAAGGGCAAGGTCATGGCTCTTTAGAAAAGCTGCACGTAAGTAGAGCATGAGCCTGAGCAACAGGCCTAAGTGAAAAGTACCGAGGGGAGTACCAAGGAGTTGTTCAACCATACTGATAGCGCAGATGGCCAAGGACATTGCTGCCTTGGTGTTCTCAGTAAATAACTGTGAGAACTAAGCTTAAGCAAAAACCGCAAATAGGAGTAACATGCAAATTGTAACTTTTAGGCTAAACCAATAATCGCTTGCCTAGTAAGCATAATTATTGAGCACTGTATATATTGAGGCTATCTGAGGCTAATAAATGAAGCTTGTTTATCAACCACATTGGTTGTGCGAGTCTTCCCTTTGTGACACCAGACAACCCCATCTACATAGGGCTGGGGATGCAATGCTGAGATGGACCCCAAACGCACACAGAGCCCTGGAATGGGGTCAGAGGGGTAGGGTTTCCTCCAGTCATTCCTCACCCTGTGTGCCCTGGACCCCCTGAGACTCCTCTGAGACCCTCCTGATGCCACTCCAAGATCCCCTCAAAACTTTCCCAAGACCACCCTGAACTGGGCACATGACTCCAGCCCACAGAAGAAAATCCCTACAAATTTCAGCATTTGCACTTTTTTGTCTAGGAACTGGGCAATGGGCAAACAATTTTTTACCCAGGGAATCCAAATCATGGGAGGAAATACAGCCAAACCCCAGAGAATCTCACCCTTGCTCTGGCGCCAGCACTGGCCATGGCAATCAAGCACCAGGCTCTGAGAAAAGTGGGTGGTCAAAGAGGACATATCCATGCAATCACCTTGAAAACAACTCCTCTGCCCTCCAAAATCTGAGACACCCCCACATGCAACACCTTGCAGGCAGCATCTCACAGCTCCACAAACACCCTTCACCTCAAGGCACCCGAGGGCTGGCTGTCTCCCCTCTTGGGGTCTCTCCTCAGATGTGCCCCTCAATTCCATCCCGAGGAAGCTCCATGCAGCTCCCCACCTCATCCAGCTGGCAAATATCCCCCACAAAACCTCTGCTAGATCTGAACCCCAAAAAAGGCCCATTCAGGGGTCCACTAGGTAATGGAGAGCACTCTTACTGGTGACCAATCTGGAGGTGCTGGAACAGTTGAGCTGGAATAGGTATGGGGTCTCCCTCCCAGCTGATTCCCTCCTACAGCACAAAAATCTCCACAAGGGACACGGGGAAGATGCTACTGTTTGGATAATGCCTTTGCTGTGTCAATGGCTAAGAGGCAGGAGGGGCACAGAGTCAGGGCAGATTTTTTTGTGGTCCTTGAGGTGGCAGCTGCAACAGAAGCCCTTACCTCGGTCACATAGATTTATGGCTTCTTGGCAGTGTGAACATGACCGTGCCGAGTGAGATGGCTGTTGCAGCTGAAGATCTTGCCGCAGTCAGAACAGAGGTATGGCTTCTCACCAGTGTGGCCAAGACAGTAGTGGATGTAACTGGTGCTGGTGCTGAAGCTCTTGCCACAATTACCACAGCAACTTCTCACCTGTGTGAATGCGCATGTGCTGGTTGAAGTTGCCACTGTGGCTGAAGCTCTTGCCACAGTCTCTACAGTGGAACGGCTTCTCACCAGTGTGGGTGTGCATGTGATGCTTGAGGTTTTCCTTCCTACAGAACCTCCTGCCACAGCCACTGTGGACAACAGGTTGGGTACAAGGGTGGATATACCGGTGCTTCCCTGACTTGGAGCCAAAGAAGTAGCTCTGGTCACACTCTGGTCAGGCTTTTTGTTGCTCATGTGGCACATAAGGGGCATCCAGGGCTTCCTCCTCTTCGTTCTTCTCATCTTCAGAGCTGCTCTTGATGTCCCCCAACTTGTTCTCTTCAAGTTCTTGCTCCAGGCTCTTGCTGGCAGCAGCCAGGGGCTCCTGAAGGTCCATGCTGGGGTTTGGGCTCAAAGCCAGAACCTCCACAGAGCATTGGGGACACGGAAAAAGGACCCATTGAGTGGGGATGGATGGGGGAATGGATGTAGAGAGGAAGGAATGGATGGATGGAGGGATAGACAGATGGGCAGACACCTCCTTCTGTTCCAGCACATCACCAGCTGGCCTCCTGGCACCTCCCAATACTGCCAGGGACTCCCTCGGGGGGGCCCAGTGCCACAGTCACCCCCCACACCCCAGCACAGGGGGCACCTGAGGGGGCTCCCCTCACCTTGCACCCCGATTCCCATGGGCAGCGGTTGCAGCTTCCTTGGCAGCACCAGCGCAGCCCTGGGACCCACCGACCCCTCCCACAAAGGCCCGCACTCCTCCCACTTTGAGGCCTCATTTCCTGCCACTTTTCCTGAGGACAGGGAAGCAAATGAAAATTCCTCTGGCCTGGAACACCCCAGCAAGAAACCCAGGAGCAGAGAAAATGGCCACAGGACCAGAAATACCCACCCAAATGCATAGTGAAGAATAGCCAAGAGACTCATAATCCATTCCATTACCCCAGTCCAAGTTGTTCTGTCCAACTGTCGATGAAGGCTCAGTCAGCAAAAAAAACCACAATGGCCCATCTGCACATGGAGAGACTCCCACAGGAAGACAACTCACACTCTCTGAGTCTCTGCAAGTGAGCTGGCTTTTACATTGTTCCCCTGAATCAGAGATCTCTTTTTGAAGCAGACACCAGTTGGTACCCAACTCAGGGGTTTTGTCCATGGACGGCCTAGTCCTGGATGTAAAAACAGGAAGAAGTTTGTCCCTGCACCTCCCAGGAGAAGCTGGGTATCTGCAGTTCCCCATTAGAAAATAGGAATCTTCTATGTTCCACCCTCTCTCAAAACCCTTCAGACAGTTCCATGGTACTGCCCCTAGCATCCACTTCACCAGGCTATCTACAGGCACAGGACTTGTCTACAGCCTCTCTGCCCAGGTTCCCAAATCCATCCTGGTAGATATCCTCTCCAGTTCCTCCCCATTTGTGCAGACAATGGATCCCCATGCCCAGACACTGATAACCCAGATGTGACCACACTAGGTCTCAGTCAAGGAGGATGACAACTCCCTTTAACTGGTGACCAAACTTCTCTTGACACAGCCCTGTGTGCAGGTGGCTTTATTCCCTGTGTGTAGTGTCTGCTCCCTCCACTGGCTCCTGATATGGGACTGCATCAGTGATTGTGGCTTTCTTCCTGGGGACAGGACAGAGCAGAACCTCCATGAATAGAACAACCACCAAGGTGCATCCCTGGTGCTGGCCTTAGATTGTCAGGCAGCAGTGACATCATAGTTAAGCTACAGCCCTGTGTTTGCTGATTGTAAGTAACACAAAGAGAATGGAAAAGAGATTCCAGTGACCTCATTCTTGCCTTCATGGGCATCTGCCTCCTACTGGTCTTGGAGTGTCTCAGACATCATGGAGGTCATAATGCTACCCTACCAATCAGCCTTCTTTTGGTCTGTCATCTCAGCAAACAGAAGTCACTTCCACATGATCTCACAAGTCATGAGCCTGCTGGTAGCCTTTCTGCCTATTAGGTGGAAGTGACCAAACCATGTCGCTGCTGCTGTCCCATCAGGTCCTCAGTGGAAGGGATGTGACAATCCGCATCCCCGCCACAAGCCGCTTGCATATGCAAAGATTAAAGACGGAAGAGGCTCTCCATTTTTCACAAACCTATTAAGGGCTACCCTAGATGCCCATATTATGTCTCCTGTGATCTTAAATATCTTGGGACTATCCTGCTCTCATCAACATAGTATACCTCATGGGAATCAATTACTGGTTGATTATACAGGCAATCAGCCTTTTGCGCAGGTCCCAATGGACCATTTAGCTAGTAAAGGACAGATAACAAGTGGTGGAGGTTCTCCATCAAGCTACTAATGCAGCCAGAAAGGCGTTATTACAAATTCCTGATTCTACTACGCCCCAACAAGTATTCACAAACATTAAGCAGGGGCCAGCTGAACCATCTATGCTGTTTATAGATCGACTGAAGCAGGCACTTGCAAGGCAGGTTACTCAGGAAGGGTCTGGTGAAGTCCTGCTGCACAAACTGGCTTTTTCAAATGCTAATATGGACTGTAAACAAAGGTTGCAACCCCTTCCTGTCAGCCCTGAGCTGACTTTGCTGCAAATGATCTAAGTGTATAACCATTTAATCTCTCTGCAGTACCTGAATGAGTGCAGCTGTCATGCACCAAATCAGTAATGCTTACTGATGTTTTTCCACAGACCCTTTCTATGGGACATTTGGAACCAGAACAAGGCCCCCGAGACCTACTGACTTTGGGAAAGCCCAGATCTAGGACAGAAGGCTTTTTTGTAATCTCCACTGTCTTAACAGTTACAGGAAACCAAGAACTCATGGTTTTAGCTGTTATGGCTGATCCTCCCTGCTTTATTTCAAAAGGCTTAATAATTGCACGACCCATTTTTTTACCCAAGCGGGAATATCACGACACCCCTGACAAAATGATATATTGGACGGAAGCTATCCACTAGCAACGACCTTGATTTACAAGTTAACTACAACTGGGAAAAGAAGAGATCAAGATGAATGGACTTATTGATACTGGAGCAGACATCACAGTGATTTCAATGAACTTCTTGGCCATCTCACTGGCCTTTAGCACATGCTACTCACTCCCTTGTTGGGACTGGGGAAACAGCTTTAGCTTAAAGAAGAAGTTATGGGTGTGTTTAAGTAGTCATTTTACAACCTGATTTTGCCATGTATATTAGAGCACATACAACTCTACCAGGATATTTAACTGAGGGCAACAGAATTGCTGATGCCATGACCATGACAGCACAGACAACTCTCCCAACCATTTTTGGACAAGCCATGCTTTTTTTCATCAAAATGCTCCAGTGTTTGTATGGATGTTTCAATTAAACAAGGAACAAACACAAATTGTCATAGCCACTTGCCCTGACTGTCAGAGATGCTCACTCCCCTCTATATCAGGAGGAATCAACCCCAGAAGGCTCCAAAGCTTAGAGATATGGCAGGCAGATGTTATACATTACGCCTCTTTTTTCAGCGACCAAAATATATTCATCCTTCTATTGACACTTTTTCAGGAGCACTTGTTGCTATGTTACCTATAGGAGAAACTGCTAAAGAAGTATGTAAACATTTTTCTGCTGCTTTTGTCTCCCTCGGAGTCCCAAAACAAATTAAAACACACAATGGGACTGCAAATGTCTCCAGGCATGTGCATTCCTTTTTTCAACTCTGGGGCATCACACACCTTACTGGAATCCCCCACTACCCCATGGGATAATCCCTCATTGAAGGAGCACATGGCTCTTTGAAACATATTTGGAACAACAGAAGGAGGGCAGAGAAATATATTCCCCAAGAGAAAGACTGCATAAGACCCTCATGTTTTTACTTTTTTGAATAATCCCTTTGCTGACCACAACCAACCCATTCATAGACACTTATTTCATATGGCAGAGGTGGCATTGAAAGAAAAACCTCTGGTGTTAATTACAACCAGGCAAATCTAGCAACCATTTCCATTAATTGCGTGGGTTATGCCTGTGCTTCCACAGACAAAGAACCAAGGTGGATCCCTGCAAAAAACATCAAACCATACAGAGAACAGGTAACTGACCACACTGAAACAGGTGAAGAAAAGGTGCCTGAGGAAGACCCATCAGATTCATAACAGGAATGAAGAAGTCAACATGACAATATTGTTTCTAACCACTTTTCAGATCTTTTTAATTTGATTGAAAATATTAACTGTAGAAGAAAAATGGGGAGATGTGAGGACTCTGAAGAAAAAATCAGAAAGCAAGACAATGTTAATCAGTGATAAAGTTACAGACCTTAGGCTTTGGCTAAGGCAGAGAAAGATATGACTGGAATGTGAACAGGATGGAGCTTGGGGAGGAAGTAGAGCTAGGTGAGTAGATAAGATAAAGTGCATAGACTGCCTGTGTAACTGAATTGTAGGACTTCCAAATATGGTGAAAACAAAATGACTCTTGGAAGGCAGCCATTGAAGAATATCATATAGTACATAAACCCACCTATTTTGTAGAGGAAATGCCTTCTAATTCATCACAATCAGTTGTGCCCTGCCTCCTGAATCCTGATAATCGTCCCCCTCTATTGTGTTCTTGTGGGATCCCTTCTGGAGTACTGCGTTGATTTCTGGAGCCCCCAACACAGGAAGGATATTGAACTGTTGGAAGACGTTCAGAGGAGGGCACAAGGATGACTGAAGAGCTGGAGCACCAATCCTACAGGGACAGGAGGAGAGAGTTGGGGCTGTTCAGTCTGGAGGAGGCTCCGAGGTGACCTTATTGTGGCCTTCCAGTATCTGAAGGGGGCCTAAAATAAACTGCGGAGGGGCTGTGTACAACAGCTTGTAGCAGTAGGAATAGGCAGAGTGGTTTCAAGATGTCATCGCAATCACAATTTTTGAATTGTGACATCACAATTGAGTGACGTCACAGTTTGTATCTAGGACTTCACAGCCCAATGGCAACAGCTGAATATTATGTCATCCCATTCGGGATATATAACAAAACAGTCTCATTGAGTCGCTGTCAGATGACATCGCAGTTGGGACTTAGGATGTTACAATCCACACTTATGATATCATACACAGATGATGTCAGAGTAGATGACATCACAGTTGGGACATATGATGTCACAGCACTTAATCATTACATAGCACTCAGATGACCAGATGATACTTAAGACATCACAGCTGGGAATGATACGACAACAATCCAATGGAGTAGAAGTAAGATGGCTTCACAATCTAGATGTATGATGTCAAAATCAGAAGATGTCACAGAAGATGACATCACAGCTGGGATTTATGACATCACATTCCAGAATCACTACACCACAGACAGATTGACCATAAATAACATCACAGTCAGTAATTATGACGTCATAGATGGAAATCACGACATAACAGTATGAGGATACCATGGTCAGTATTCTGACATCACAGTCCAGAATGATAACATCACAGATCAATTGACACACAGTGAGATGACAGACAAGTTGGGACTTACCTTTTCACAGTAGATGACATTACAGTCACAACTTATGACAATCTTGAATGATGTTGGCACAATCACGTGACATCACAGTTGGAATTTAACACTTCAATTGAACAGGAGTGTTGGAGTTCATCCAGGGAATCAGAGAATCACAGAATAATCATGGCTGGAAAGGATCAAGTCCAATCATTCCCACACCAACAGAAAACTTAAATACCAGATAGATTGGACAACACAAAACAACCCCCTCCATGCCTGCCAATATACAGGCCACAAAGCACCATGTCTACATTCTTCCTCAACACCTCCAGGGATGGTGACTCCACCAACTCCCTGGGAAGGCTGTTCCAGTGCCTCCCCTGCCTCAGCTTCAGAGCAGCACTCCTGCTTCTGTCAGCAGTCACCAAGGAGAAGAGGCCAACACCTAACTTTCTGCAACCTCCCTTCATGGAGTTGCAGAGTTGTAGAGAGTTGATCCAAGCCAGAATGCCATTGGCCTTTCAGGCCACCTGGGCACCCTGCAGGCTCCTGTTCAGCCAGCTGTCAACAAGTGGTACCAGGTTCCTCTCTGCCAGGCCGCTCTCCAGCCACTCATCCCCAAGTATGGAGATGAAGGGGATTATTGTGGCCTAAGCATAGGACTCTGCTCTTGACCTTCCTGCTGTTCACCAAGGAGATGCTCAGGTGAGTCCCCAACACCATGGAGAGGGGCTCAAGGCTCATGATGGATCTTGGCTGCCTGACCCCAACCCCGAGGGCAGCCTCTTCTCAGTCCTGAAGCAGAGAAGCCTCTGTGCCTGGGAAGACCATGGGACAGACCTTGCTAGGACTGTGGCAAACAACTGTCACCCTGTTTCTGCCTCCCTTTCCCTGTACAGCCCCTTCCCCTGGCCTTCTCCCTCTTCCACTGTTGCTATCCATTTCTTCCCCTGCTCCTCCTTCCCTCCCTCCCGCTCTCTCCACTGCCTTCACCCTTCCCACTATTTCCCGTTCCATTACCCTCCCTTTCCNACCCCTGCCCCCGCACCCAGAAGTTACGTCACTGTGCAGGCAGAAGAGGAAGGAGCCAGCCTAGAGCGGTGGGGGCTAGCAGCTCTGTCCCGTCAAGAGCCCAGGGAGCAGCCCCTTTGGATGTCGAGAGCAGCCTCTAGGCCCCCCGGTTCGGGCATGGTTGGTACTGGGTTGGGCTCTGTGGGCGGGAGCCATCTGGGCAGGACCCCCACGGGGAAATGAGGCCTCAGTGGGGAGGGGTGCAGGGCTCTGGGACAAGGGCTGGGGGTCCCGAGGCTGCTCTGGTGCTGCCGAGGAAGCTGCAGCCTCTGTCCATGGGAATCGGGGTGCAAAGGCTAGGGGAGTCCCCTCAGGTGACCCCTGCACTGGGGTGTGGGGCACGACCTTGGACTGGGACCCCCCAAGGAAGTCCCTGGGAGTGTTGGGTGGTGCCAGGTGTTCGACTGGAGAGGGGAGGTGTCTGCCTATCTGTCTGTCCATCTGTGTGTCCATTCATCCCCATGCACTGGATCCTTTGTGTCCCCAGGGCTCTGTGCAGGTTCTGGCATTGAGCCCAAACCTCAGCATGGTCCCCCAGGAGCCCCTGGGGGATGTCGGCCAGAGCCTGGAGAAGAGTCTTCTAGAGAACAAATTAAAGGAGATCAAGTGCAGCCCTGAAGATGAGAAGAACAAAGAGAAGGAAGGCCTGCCAGCCCCCTCTGCACCACATGAGCAAACAAAGGGCTACCCCAAGTGTGGGAAGAGCTACCCTGAATGTGGGAAGAGCTATCTCCCTGGCCCTGACCCAGAGAAACACAGTTCCTACCACTCCAGTACCCAACCCATTGTCTGCAGTGACTGCAGTAGGAGGTTTACTAGGAAGAAAAACCTCACCCAGCACATGCACACCCACACTGCCAAGAAGCTGTATCAATGTGGTGACTGCGGCAAGGGCTTCAGCCAGAGCAGCCACCTCACCCTGCACATGCGCCCCCACACCAGTGAGAAGCCATATTGCTGTGGTGACTGTGGCAAGAGCTTCAGCCACAGCTTCAGCCTCAGCCTGCACGTGCAGACGCACACAGGTGAGAAGCCATATAGGTTTGGTGACTATGGCAAGAGCTTTAGCCAGAGCTCCATCCTCATCCTGCACATGCACACCCACACTGGTGAGAAGCCATTGTACTGTGGTGATGTGGCAAGAGGGTCATCCGCAGCTCCAGCTTCATGCAGCGCATGCACACCCACACTGGTGAGAAGTCTTATCCCTGCATCGACTTTGAAAGAGCTTCAGCCGCAGCACCCATTACATCCACCACTGTCTTGGCCAAACTGGTGATAAGTCATACTCCATACACACATGATTTCCTCTCTGGAAATTATTCCTCAGTTATTAACAAATTCTCCCCGTTTCTCTACCGGAATTGTGAGTTAATTAACTTAGCAGCACAATTCTTCCTCTGAGTCACAGTTGTGTCTTAAGCTGCCCGACTGAGTGTGTGGTGAGACAGAAAGGAGGTGTCAGCAGTGAGATTCCCCAGCTAGGTCCACGAGAGGAACATAAAATGAATGTTGACTGAGATCAAGCCTGGACGACACTCAGTCTAGCCAAGTCCAACTTCATTCTCTCCCCCAGAACTCACCCTGTGAGTCATGGTGATGAAACAATTTCTTCCTTATTCCCTGTGGTGATTCTGCCACTGCTGCAGAGGCTGTTAAAATGATCATCTTCACGAAAAATCATGGTGTGGGTCAGGACTAGATCAGGAAAAGAGCCTGGGAAGCCTTAGTTAGTGATGACTAACTAAGTGGGGCCAAGCAGTGCTTCAAGGTCCTCTGAGTTTTGCTTCTGACTTCTTGAGCAGTTTCTTCAGTCTCCTCTCAGTACCTGAGATTCATGGGCTCAGCCCCAAATCCTCCATTGGTCTCATTACCACACAGAGAGCCCTAATGAGCCCTGTGTATTCTTGGAATCATCCTCATGTTCTCAAGAATTGTTCCGTGACTGGGGTTTTCTCAAGGTGCAGTTAAGGAGGAAGATTTCCAAGGACACCTAAGAAAAAGGATTTATTATATTAAAGAAGACTTTTATTCCTTTTCCATCCAAAGAAGAGGTGATAGAACTGTTCTCCAAGTGACAGTGAGGACAAACCCATGTGGCACCCATCTTTGAAATGGTCCAACAGTGCAGCCCATGGAAGCCCAGGCTGTTCCAGCTCACTCTGGTGAGGAGTGACCAGCCATGGGAGTGGATGACACTGCTGGAGCAGCTGAAACAGATCAACATTTCCAAGAGGCATCAGCTTGGACTTCCCAAAAGTCCATACTGCTTCACTGACCTGATGGGCTCCTTGAGCCCTTGTTTGATAGGGGAGAGCAGCGGATGTCATTTACCTCAGCTTCAGCAGTTTGGGTTGTTGTCTAATCAACCCGTATCTAGTAGATTCATCTGCAACATCACTGAGCCCCACAGTGACCTTCAAGTTCCACCCAAGGCAAACACCTATTCCACACAGCATCCTCACAGAACAGCCCATAATGTCCCTCCAGCCCTGTTGTGCCCCATGGCACTCACTCACAGGCCTGAGAGCTGCCTCCGAGTTTGCTTCCTGAAACGCTGAGAACTGAGGTTAGCACAGGGAGGATTCCTTTCTTATCATGGGGAACTGCAAATATCCAGCTTCTTTTGGGAGATGAAGAGACAATCCTTCCTCTTAGCTTTTCGCCCAGGACATGGCTGACCTTGGACAAAACCCCTGAGTTGGGTACAAAAAGCTGTCTCTGTCAAAAAGAATCCCTGATGCAAGGGAGCAATGTAAAAGGCAGCTCATTTGCAGAGACTCAAAGAGAGTGTGAGTTGTCTTCCTGCGGGAGTCTCTCTATGTGCCAACTGACTGTCGTAGTTTCCTGGCTGACGGAGTCTTCAGGAGCAGCAGGACAAAATGACTTGGACTGGGGTAATTTATTAAATTGTGAGTCTCTCGGCTATTTT
>VZRI01007246.1:32330-43649 GCA_013397515.1 Upupa epops
GAACACTGCCAGGGAGCTGGGGGGCAGCCACACCCTCCCTGGGCAACCTGGTCCAGGGTCTCAGCCCCCTCCTGGTGAAGAGCTTCCTCCTGACTTCCAGTCTCAACCTCCCCTCTTCCAGCTGGAAACCTGCCACAAGCTGAACATTGATCTGGAGTTGCAAAAGCCCTGAGACCAGAGGAGTGTGAAACGCAAGGTGGAGAGCATTTCCTGAGAGAACAAGTGACGGGAAGGTGCCTGTAGGCACCTGCCAGCACAGTTACAGCCTTAGCACCCACAAAGGGCAGACCTGCGGCGCTACGGGAGGGTCCTGTGCTCTGGACCTGGGGATGTGCAGTCAAATCTTACCGTCTAGGTAGGGAGCGCCTTCTGAGAGCTTGCTGAAGCTCACGCCGTGGGCCATAATGCTATAGCTTCTCTTGGCTTTGTTGGCAAACGTAACCAGCACGGTGTCTCCCACTTCAGCCTTTATAACGGGCCCTTCAGACAGGAGAGGAAGGGAAGGTGTTAGAACCACCCTCCAGCACAGATCAGTAGAGTCACAGGGTCAGAAGGGACTCCACAGGCCAGCTAGTCCAACCCCCCTACAAGAGGCAGGGACGTCACCCACTAGATCAGAGTGCCCAGAGTCCCGTCCAGCCTGACCCTGAAAGGCTCCAGGAAAGGGGCCTCCACCACCTTTCCAGGCAGCCTGTTCCGGGGGTCCCCCACCCCCAGATTAAAGAACTTCTTCCCATATCCAACCTAAATCTACCCCTTTCCGACTTAAAACCGTTTCCCCCATCCCACCATCACAGGCCCTACTGATCAGACTTCCCCAGCTGCCTTGGAATCCTAGAATCCTTAGGGATGGGAAGGGACCTGGAAAGATCACCCAGTCCAACCCCCCTGCCACAGCAGGATCACCCAGACCCAGTGGCACAGGAACACAGCCAGGTGGGGCTGGAACGTCTGCAGAGAAGGAGACTCCACAGCCCCCCTGTCAGCCTGGCTCAGAGCATCCTATCACATATTGGAAGACTTCTGTAAGGTCCCTCCAGAGCCTTCTCTTCTCCTCTTCAGGCTGAGCAACCCCAGCTCTCCCAGCCTGTCCTCATAAGAGAGGTGCTCAGCCCTCAGAGTGTTTTCACAGCACTCCATGCTCCCATCGGAATGATGGAGCGCCCACCGGCAGCTGCATGCACGGAATCCCCCTCTGGATCCCAAGGCATCTGCCTTCCAACCCCGCGCAGTGACAGAAGGGAAGAGGATTCACTGTACCGAGGATTCCCAGGTGCTTCTTGTCCTCTGCCAGCGCCTTCTTCGTAGTGAACGTTGCGTCCGTGTACTCCACGTAGCGAACCTTCCAGTACTGCCCTCCTATCCTGTCAGTACCTCGTGTGAAATAGACTGCAGATTCACTGTCGGATTAGTAAATCAAGAGAGGTTAAAGGACTGGACCTGCAGGCAGAACCCCTCCTCTGTCACTCCAGACGCAGGAGAGGCGCTCAAGTTACTCCTTCCCACCAGTTCTATCAGATGAAAGGAGATACTGCTGGTCAGAGCTGCAGGTAAGAGCTCCTCAGGAAGCTAGGATCCATGCAGTCACTGGGCGTTAGGCTCCCATGTCTTTAACCCCAGTTGCCTTGGGGGTTAAAGTTCGAACATCTAGGCCAGCTGAGCTCTGATAACCTCCAGGCAAGACCTGAAGTAATCAAGACTCCAGGGGAGACCTCACAAGGGCTGAGTCCAAGGGCATGAGAGCTCCCCTTCTCCTGCTGNGTGTCATCTGCAAAGGGACTGAGTTTGCTCTCCATCTCCATCCCCATCCCCACGCCCAGGCCATCAACAGCAAACAGGACTGGCCCCAGCACTGAGCCCTGAGGGACAGTGCTTGTGACTGCCCACCAGCTGGACTCCCCCCATTCACCGCGCTCCCTGGGAGCAGCCAGCCAGGCAGTACCTCCCTTTCTCCAGGGACTTCATGGATCAGGCCAGGCGCTTCTAGAAGGCAGCTCTGAGCATTGCACTTACAAATCTACCTTGCTGACGAGCTCTGGCAGGGTGACTTCACTCCCCCTCAGTTAAAGTGAACACCAGTGCGGGCAGTGAAGTCTCACCCAGACTCCTCAAAGTAAAGCACGACAGGAGAGCACGAGCGAGCTCACCTGCCGCTGGCGTCTAAACTCTGCCCCGAGAACTTGTCGTAACCGTCAGGTCCGTAATTCCAGAGCACTTCCTCAGCAGCGATGTAGTATCTCCTCAGGTGCCCGAGCGGTGAAGGCTGAGATAGGGGTTTCTGGCAGATCTGAACATCGTAGAATGCCTCCATGCCACCTGGGAGGAGAAAGAGTCCGGAGACAGTCCTGGGCCAGCTGCTGAGTCAGCAATCTCACGGGTTAAAACAGGCGCTGGAAGCTCTCTGGGAGGTGGAGGGTGGGAAGCAATCACTAGGGTAAACTTCTATTCCCCAAGCCTTCCTCTGCCTGCTCTAGGCCA
Source organism: Upupa epops (assembly GCA_013397515.1). NCBI lineage: Eukaryota > Metazoa > Chordata > Aves > Bucerotiformes > Upupidae > Upupa > Upupa epops. The sequence goes on from VZRI01007246.1 coordinate 34,809, forward strand.
GACGCTAGCTCTCTGCCCTTGCACAGCGGGACCTTGTGTCAGAGAGGGGCTTATTTACAGAGTCACAGAACGACAGAGGCTGGAAGGGACCTCGGAGGACCATGGAGTCCGACCTCCCTGCTAGAGCAGGATCACCTGGAGAAGTCACACAGGAACATGCCTAGATGGGTTCCGGATGCCTCCAGAGGTGTTTACTTGGCTCCTCCATCTGGATGCAGATGATGGGATGAATTTGGGTGTCAGAGTGCCTCGTGAAGTGGGTAAAGTAGCATCAACTCTCTCTGACTCTCAGTGCAATAGAGGCTGGCTGTTCCACACCAGAGATCTGGTCCTTGCCAGAATCAAACCGGTGTTGCCTGAGGCAAATCCCACCGAGATCAGCATGCAGGCTCTTAAAAAGAACTCCTCCCTACTTGGCTCTGGTAGGATAATGATGTATTGGCTGCTGTCATGAGGCCTCGCTTTTCAAGCTCTCACACCACGCAGGCGTCAGAGCATCACTGAATCCTCACGACTGGAAAGGACCTCCAGGGTCACCCAGTCCAACCCTCATCCCAACAGCTCCCCAGCCCCTAGACCATGGCCTCTAGTGATAGAGGTACTCAGTACCTCCAGGGATGGGGACTCCACCCCCTCCCTGGGCAGCCTGGTCCAGTGCCCAACCACTCTCTCAGCAAAGAGCTGCTTCCTACGATCCAACCTAACCCTCCCCTGCTGCAGCCTGAGGCCGTTCCCCCTCCTCATGGTTTCTTTCTGTGTGTAACTCCTCTTCTACACCCAAGCCCCATGCTGAAGGCTGCTCGCATTGCTCATTGAAATCCCCAGTTTACACGGTGTCAGCACTGGGTTTAGCAGCCCTTCCTCGTGTGAGTAACACAGCTAGGTCATTCATCCTGGGTCAAGATGTGGCCCCGTGTGCATTGTTTGCTCCCACTGGTGATGTGTATCTGCTGAGAGAGTTCCCAGCATCCTGCTCATCATGAAATCAAGTCCTGCTTCCCCTGGAACCATCCCTCAGCTTCCTTTCTGGGCATAAACAGAGCTGTGTTGAAGGGGCAGGGCGATGTACGGCAGCGTACCTACCTCGTAAGTGCTCGTTAACCTGGCACGTCATCAGCCACCTCCCGGGGCTCCCTGGAGTCATCTCCGCTGTGATGAAGGTTGCCGGGAACAAACCCACGACGTCTGCTCTCTGGTCTCTGCTGGTGAACGTGTGGCCGTAGAAATAGGCAGCGTGGATGTCTATCTCGCTTCCCATGCCAAACAAGTGCCAGGACACGGGGGTGTCTGCACACATCTCCAGGGCGGGGAGGTTGCCGTAAATATAACCGTTAATAGCTACGGACACAACGATGAGAGTCAGCACAGCTGACAGACGAGCGGCTTCCGACTGCGTCTGTAAGGACAACCCTTTCCTGGCCCAGGGAAGCAGCTAGATGAATAAAGCACTGGCCGGCTCCGTGGAGAGGAACAGCATCTCGACATAGAGCTGACAGCGCTGGCTGACCGACCGCCGCCAGCTGGGAGGACTTGGTTGGGTTTAGCAGGTGAAAAGCTCCCGTGGCAAAGGCCGTGGCCAGGAAGGCCTGATAAAGAGGCTAGCTCGTCCCGCAGCTGTTCAGCACATCTGGAATGTATTCCCTCTGATCCCGAGTCCTGACCAGGGCATTACCTGCCAGGATGAGGCAGTTCAGATCTGGAAACTGGCAGTGAAACCTGTCCTAGCCTGCTCTCTTTTAGGCAGCTCTCACAGTGGGTAACGGATCAGGATGCATTAGTTTAGAGTCATGGAATCACGAGGGATGGGAAGGGATCTGGAGAGATCACCCAGTCCACCCCCCCTGCCACAGCAGGGTCACCCAGACCCAGTGGCACAGGAACACAGCCAGGCGGGGCTGGAACGTCTGCAGAGAAGGAGACTCCACAGCCCCCCTGGGCAGCCTGGTCCAGTGCTCCGGGACCCTCCCTGGGAAGAAGGTCCTGCTGAGATTGAGAGGGAACCTCCTCTGCTCCAGCTGGCACCCAGTGCCCCTTGTCCTGGCACCAGATGCCCTTGAGCAGAGCCTGGCTCCATCCTATGAGGCTGGATTTCACGTCCAGCTCTGCTACGTCTTTAGCAGCATTTTCTACCTTAGGAAACAGATTTAAGCCATCGGGTGTCAGGGCAGCAGTGAAGAGAGACAGGCAAGCTGCAGAGCACTTGCAGCCCCGCCTGGCTGTGCTCCTGTGCCACTTGGTCTGGGTAGTCCTGCTGTGGCAGGGGGGTTGGACTGGTCCCTTCCCATCCCTAAGGATTCTGTGACTCTAAAAGCCAGTGTGTTTAAGGAGAGGCTTTCCATCAACACAGTGCTTCAACATCCTGACCCAGTCCTTGCTGACACAGATAAAGCAGAGGCATCACAAGGGACAGAGGAGCCTTTCGTTCCTGAAGGAGCCTGCTGGCTGCCCTAGGGCACCGTTCCCTGGGGAGGTCTGCTCCCCACTCACCATGCATTCGGTTGCTGGTCTGGAAAGCTTCATCCTCTTTGTCAACGGTGGCTGGTTCTAAGCAGAAGGTGTTTATATTCTCGTCGAGGTACCAGCTGAAGTTTTCATCTACAATGCTAAACATCAGGGCAAAAGCGTTAGCAGCACCAGCCCCTTCTATTGAGGTCTCATCTGCGGATCCTAAATCGCAAACGAAAAGGAAAGTGATAAAAGAAGCCTTGGAGGGCACTGAACGTAAAAGTCACAGTAGCTTTGGCTCTAAAAGTCACAGTAGCTTTGGCTCTCTTGAGGAAATACACTGCTCTGACTCATCTATAGGGCAGGATCCACCTCAGCTGTGGATGAGGTGGATATAGACCACCCCACCGCCCCCCTCCAACAGCCTTGGAGCAGACAAGAGCCCCCAGAAGGCAGTTCCTTTCCTCACGCTGATGGTTCAGCTTCCTCTGATCTGACCAGCACGAGTACCTGGGTCCTGTCTGTGTCTGCACCCGAGCCTCTGTCTGTGTTATTGTCTGCGTGTGAGTGAGCCAGGGGGTGGCTGCACCCTGGCAGTGATGGGTTTTATTGAGCAGCAATGAAGGGGCAGGCAGCACTCAAGCAGCTCTGTCCTCAGAATGACCCTGTGAGCGCGGCTCGCTCCGAACGGGCTAACAGGGCAGCCTGAACAATCATCTGGGACTTAAAGGGAAGGATGACTGGGATCTGTAGGCTAAATTCACTGCCATCATCCCAGGGATCCTGTAGGGAAGGACCCGAGACTGTAGGAGAGGCAGGACTGAGGAGTCTGTTGTTAACCTCTGTCAGGTTTCGAATGCATCTACATGGCCAGGATACCTCTGAACCCACAAAAACCTCTGCTCCCCCTTTCTCCTACGGGACGAAGCCCCAGAGAGTTCCTGCCAGTCCTGTAAGGAGCCACCCGTCACCTTAGGACTGGAGACTATAGCAGTGGCGTCAGGCTGATGAGCTTTGATGAATCCAAGGCCACGCATGCAGATGCCCTGCTCTGTCAGCGTGTGGAAGGTGCTCCCTCCCCTTGCTCCATCTGTTGTCACAGAGTTCATGCCTCAGTTTCACTTTTTCAGGCAGTTTCAAAGGCTCTCCAGGAGAACAATAGTCCCAGCCACCTTAATCCTGTGAGTTAAGCTGGACACCAGGCTCATCCTTTCCACGTTACGGAATCACTAAGGTTGGAAGAGACCTCCAGGGTCATCCAGTCCAACCGTCACCCCAACCCCCCCCTGCCCACTAAACCCTGTTCCCCAGGGCCAGACGTGCACGGTGTTGGGGCTCCTCCAGGGACCACCGGTTCCAACGCCTGACCCTCTCTTTCAGGGAAGAGATTTTTCCTCACGACCTTCATTTCTCGCTGTTTGCCCTCAGACTGGGCTGTTTCCTCGAGACAGAGAGGGCAAAATGGGGTGTGTGAGAACCAGGGGGCCCGTGAGCTGAAGAGCGAGCTTGACGTCCTGCTCTTCCTCAGGCACAGTGCCTGCCCCTCGCGTGTTCTGAATGTAAAGTCAGGGCTGACGCTGGACTGTGGGACGTGCTGGAGAGAGCTGGCAGAGTCACACGTGCCCAGGGCAGGGGGAACAACCGCTCAGTCCATAGAGGGGAGAGGGCTGGTCCGCGGTCCCTGGCAGCTCCAACATGGAAGTAGCTGGTCCCTGGCAGCTCCAGCACGGAACTAGCTGGTTCCTGGCAGCTCCAGCATGGAACTAGCTGGTCCCTGGCAGCTCCAGCATGGAAGCAGCTGGTCCCTGGCAGCTCCAGCATGGAAGTAGCTGGTCCCTGGCACCTCCAGCACAGAACTAGCTGGTCCCTGGCAGCTCCAGCACGGAACTAGCTGGTCCTTGGCAGCTCCAGCATGGAAGCAGCTGGTCCCTGGCAGCTCCAGCACAGAACTTGCTGGTCCCTGGCAGCTCCAGCTCCAAAGTAGCAGGCTACGAAGCGCAGCGTGGCTCAGCTGCCCAGCACTCATCCCTGGGTGGCTGCGATACCCCACGTGTGAGAAGCAGTAAATCCACAGCCCACGTGGGGAGAGAGCGACAACGGGCACGGCGGCTTCAAACAGGGAAATGCCGATGCTGCAGTCACCCCGCTCCCAGCCCTAATTCCATTTCCTAGGCAGCGAATCCTTTGCTCATCCTGAAATCATCCCGGGTCGGGAGCGGTCAGCGTTGCTCTTGGCCGTGGCCGCTCGACCGCAGAGCGCGCTGCGGTCCCTCCAGCAGCCGAGCTCAATCTCCGTGAAGCCAAAGGGGAGCACAGGAAGGGGGTTGTCCCAGAGCTACAATACCTACCCTGGGATGCTCCTGGAATGGCCCAGCTATTCCTTGCCCCTTTTTATGGGCTATGTAGGGATAGACTCTAGACCACCATGTTTAACCTGTAAGCAAAAATGACGGTTAAGAGGCCAAGCTGGGCAGAGGGTCTCTCTTTGCAGCTCCTTCTCGCTCAGTACCTTTTTTACAAACCAGCAGGGGCCCAATTAAACCCGATGCAATATCTCTTGGAGTGTCGATGTGGGAGTGGTAAATCCAAGTCAAGCACTGTGAGTCTGCCCCAGTTGGGGAGTAGTTTTTCCTTACTGGCCACGTGTACGTGTAATTCCCACCGGGAACAACAAAGTCATCCTCTTTGCTTTTACCGCCGGTTCCGTCAGGGTAAAGAGCTCCTAATGCATTGAAAGGGAAAAGAAAAAGAAGCTTTTAGCTCTTCCTTAGCAGTCGGCAGCAAAGACCTTGCTTGTTTTAGCAGACACGAATAGAACGGCCACAGGGTCACAGGACAGTCCCGCCTGGGAAGGAGCTCTCAGGTCACCGAGTCCAACCATCCCACCGACGACAGAACTGAACCCTGATCGAACACCAGCACGAACTCACACACACAGAGATGAAACACAGCCTGGCCCCCCTACAGTCTGCTGCCAGAGCAGGTCCTGAAGCACCATGGCTACAGGTTTCCTAAACACCCCCAGGCAGGGGGACTCCACCACCTCCCTGGGAAGGCCCTGCCAGTGCCCAACCACTCTGGCTGCAGAGAATCTCTGCCTCAGAGCCAGTCTGACCCTCCCCTGCCTCAACTGCAGAGCAGTGCCCCTGCTGCTGTCAGCAGGCACCAAGGAGCAGAGGCCAACAGCCACCCCTCCACAGCCTCCCTTCAGGGAGTTGGAGAGGGCAGGGAGGTCCCCCCTCAGCCTCCTCTCCTCCAAACTCACCCTGCCCAGCTCCCTCAGCCTCTCCTCACACGACTGGTTCTCTCAGCCCCTCCTGAGCTGGGTAGCTCTGCTCTGGACCCACTCCAGCATCTCCCTGTCTCTCCTATCAGGAGGGGCCCAGAAAGGATGACAACACTGAAGAGAGTAATGAATGCAGGTGACCCCCCCAGACCTCTGACCCAAAGGCATGGGTGCACAAGCCTGGGTCTGTTAGAGTCCTAGAGAGAAGCAAACATTCTTGTACAAGAACTTCATCCATTCCAAGGTGATAGAAGCAGAAGGAAGGAGAGGAGACGCCTTGGTGACTTATAATTGGGGAAGAAAGCCCCACCTAAGCTGTTTGAGCGCTGGGGTTATCCCAGGCATCAAAGGGCTGTGGCAGACAGTTCTGAGAGGAGAGGCTGCTCCTGCTTTTAGTCACCCGCTGCAATGACTGAGGAGTTTATGAGGGGGGTGATTTAGAGCTCTCTGATCTCAATGGGCAGAGCAGAAAGTGCTCGGACAAACCTGTAGCCGTGATACGAGCTACCCCAGGGAGGACGGAGAGGAAAAGGCCAGGCAGCTTTTACCTTCGGAGTCCTTGTCGTAGAAGACCCCGTGCGGATGCACCGAGTACGGGCGGGAAGCAAAGTTCTTTAGGTGGATGATAAAGACATCCTCCTCTTCTGCCTTCAGGACTGGCCCAAGGAACCCCAGCCAGGCCGGCTTGGGGATCTCCCGAGTGTAGGTGTCATCCGTGAACTGCCTGAAAAGAGCCTTCCTGTACACACGACCTATCCGGTTGGCTCCTCTCGTTGCGTAGACGCTGGCAAACCTGGTGTTGGGAAAGGAAGGTCATTGAGAGACAACCCCCCTCCTTTAGCAGGAGTGTCTCGGTGCCCTGGGGTGCATGGCATCATCCCTCGGAATGAAGGGTGAGGTGTAACCCTGGGCAGCACCAGCAGCGCCCAAGCCCCTCTCTCTACAGGAAGGCACTCTACGCGCAGTCCTCCCTTGAGGACTCAGGCACTGGGGTATGGTTTGAGCAGCTTCTCCTCCTTTGGAAGGGGTGAAGCCTCACGTCTGAAACCAGGGCTGCTCAGGACGAAATGAAAACCAGGTTATGTTCTTTTCAAATGCCAGTCAGAGCCACCCATTCCCTGTAGGGGTTTGGGTTCTCCTCCCAGGCAACTAGTCATAGGATGAGAGGGCAGGGCCTGAAGCTGCCAGGGGAGGGTTAGGTTGGCTGTCAGGAAGCCCTTCCTCAGGGAAAGGGTGCTCAGAGCCTGGACTGGACTGCCCAGGGAGGTGGTGGAGTCCCCGTGTCTGGAGGTGTTGAAGGACAGCCTGGCTGTGGCCCTGAGTGCCCTGCTCTGGCTGCTGTGGTGATGCCAGGTGCTGGGCTGGGCTGGAGGAGCTCAGAGGGCTCTGCCAGCCTGACTGATTCTGTGCTTCTCAGTGCGTTTCCTCAGCCAGACAAACACAGCCCACATGTGGGAACGAGTTGCCAAGACGTCTGATTTCCAGTGAATTAGCAGCTCTGTGCTAACTGTGCCCAGCAGGACCTGGCCACTCACACCCTGCTCCCCTGCCTGGGGGAAAGAGCTGCTACAAGAGCCCTTACCACAGAGTAGTAGGTGGTGTCGGTAGCAGTAGAGGGTGAACTCGTGTGCTTCCTTACCTTATGGCAAGGGATTCGTGTGCCCGTGTCCTCATCCCAGTTCTAAGCTGATTTCAGGATGGTTCACACACCCTTCTCCTCTGGACCCCCAGCATTTCTTTGCAGATATGTTTTCCAGCAGATTGCTTCTCCATTTTCAGCAGCCACCAGGTTTGACAGATGAGCTCAGCAGCACTCTGCCCTCCCCGTGGAGACAGCACCCCCGTGCCCTTGGCTTTGTGGCCAGACAGCACTGCACTCTCCCCTATAACCTCACACCCCCCGCGTCTCTCATGCAGAGGAAGAGCTGTGCCCCTGAAATCTTGAAGTACTCGGCCAGGAAGAGCACGAAGTACTCGACCAGGCTTTGTGAAGTGTTTGCCCTGAGCCTAACTCCCTGAGCTGCCCTGATGGAGGAGCCCAGATTCCAGTCTGAATCTGAACTCAGGCAATGACTCTGAGAGACCCCTGCGGGTTCAGGCAGCAGGGACTTTCTCAGTGCCCACACATCCTGCTAGGTTTGCGCCTCTCTCCTCCTAAGGAGAAGCTTTCTGCAAGGAGATGCCCGACCTCCTGCACCCATTCAGAGCTGCAGACCCCACTGGCAGAGCAATGGGTATCAGCTGCAGGCAGTCACGGTGCAGGTGATGATGCTCCACCGTGCAGGGCATTGAGCAATCCAAGCGTCGTGGAGCCAGAAAGGGGTCACAGCATGAAAGACAGCCCTCTTGGCTCTGGTTAATTAGGAGTTTGGTTTAATCCTTGTCCAAAAGAGCACAACCAAGCAGCTCTGGGAGACACCTCAGCCTCGTCAGTAGCTGGTGGCTCAGTGCCTCTTTACAGGTGTTGCTGTGCATGCTGGTGCCTCAACTCCTCTGCAGAAAGACATCCCACGCTGAAGCCAACGACATCAGCCCCAGCAGGCTCCTAGGAGGGCTCTGTGGGTGTGATTCCTCTGCTCTCCCAGATGCCTGGATCACAGGCGAGAGGTCACACTGTGGGGCTGCTACCTCTACCCACACCTCCCTGCACTGACGACTCCTCCAAACCAGAGCAGGAGGCAGATGAGGGTGTCAGGGCCATTCAGTTCCAGATCAAGAGGAGACTCGCAGACAATCTCCCTCTGGGGGCAGGAGCGTGAGTAGAGAGCGATTCTACAGCCGTTTCTCTTCGTGCAGAAGGTCTCGTAGTGGTGTTTTACTGTCTTGATGCCACCTTTGATCATAAGAGCTGCAGACTAAGAAGGATCATCCCTTTCGAGAGGTGCTCACACGAGGACTACGTGCAGAAAGGAACTGAATGAGCTACCTGTTGGACACGGCCAACCAAGGGGCTCTTCAGCAGCCTGGTCTGAGGTCTCCTGCTGACAGAGTTCTGAAGGCTGCTCAGAGAGTTTGCACTGAAAAACCAACACTTCACAGATTCCTTAGATGTCTTAGATGAGGCTCTGAGGTGTCACCAGTCCAGTGTGGCTACCATGGTGTCTCTGCTT
>VZRI01007246.1:56177-70748 GCA_013397515.1 Upupa epops
TCCTTCTCTGCAGACGTTCCAGCCCCACCTGGCTGTGTTCCTGTGCCACTGGGTCTGGGGGATCCTGCTGTGGCAGGGGGATTCGACTGGATGCTCTGTCGAGGTGCCTTCTGCTCCCTAAGGATTCTATGAAACACCCTATGGCTATAAAAACACGCTGAATCAGCTGTTCTCCGTACACTGCTCCAGCTTTCCAGGTCTGCCTTTCCTCCTTGGGTTCTCACCAAGCTCCCTCTTACCCCCACAGACGTTGAGTTTCATTCCTGCTGGTAGGAATCCAGGAAGCCTTGGCATTGCCCAGCGTGAGAGCAGAGAGGCCCTCCGGTTGGGATGCTTTTGATCGTGCCTGAGTTCATCACATCCTGGCCTGAGCTCAAGGCAGGCCCCACGCCCCAGTGTGAAGGGAGGATTGCGCCACGGAGCAGTGACGGCTGCCCACGTCAGCCCCTTTGTGCATCGTTTTAAGTCCAGCTTTTTGATGTTGTCCTCACAGCGGCTACAGAAGGGCTGTGGGCTCAAGCCAACTCTGCTACGGGGACCAAGCTCCAGCGCAGCACAGTGCTGCCTTCGTGATGGACGAGGGGAAACGGCCTCAAGCTGCTTCAGGGGAGGGTTAGGTTGGATCTGAGGAAGCAGCTCTGTGCTGAGAGAGTGGTTGGGCACTGGACCAGGCTGCCCAGGGAGGGGGTGGAGTCCCCATCCCTGGAGGGGTTTAAAAGGGGAGCAGCTAGAGCACTTGAGGCCATGGTCTAGGGGCTGGGGAGCTGCTGGGATGAGCACTGGGTGATGCTGGAGGTCCTTTCCAGCCAGGAGGATTCTCTGATGCTCAGCAATGGACACTGCAGCAGCCTTGGAGCCACAGCAGCACTGTGCTCATCCCTCACCATCCTTCACCATGAGCCACGCAGTCACAGAGAGGCTGTGAACCTCTGGAGGTCACCTGCTCCAACTCCCCTGCTGGAGAAGGCTGCCCAGGGTGATGCTCAGCTGGCTTTAGAGCATTTGCAAGGACAGAGAGAGATGAAGCCAAGCAGGGACAGAGATCAGGGATCCCCAGTTCGGTCTCCTTTTGGTACCTGATTTCAGAGCAAACCCCAGAATACCTGCAGACCACCTTCCTCCACATCCCTTCACCTCCAAAAAAGCCTCCAAACCACCTTCCCGTGGACATTGGGGCAGCAAATGAGCAGGGCTCGTTGACAGCTTGAAAGTAGCTATGAGGGAGGAAGAGGAGGTAGCTGGCCAGGGCACTGGGCATCACTGCACCCTCAGTGTTGAAAACTGTGTCCTCAGCTCCCTGGCTGAGATGCTCGTTCAGCAATGCAGGCAGCATGGGCGATGGACAGGAGGAGCTGGGGGCTGCTGAGCTCCGGGACAGCTGCGACAGGGTGGCCACCACGGAGCCCTGGGGGGATGACTCCCACAGCCCGCGGCTGCAGTGATGGCTATCAGCGTTTCAGAAGGGATAGGAGAGGCAGGAGAGGAGGTGGAGTGGCCCTCTGTGTTAGGGAGACAAGTGGAAGAGTAGAGATTAATGAGGGTGAGGATGGGGTGGAGACCTTACGGGTGGGAATCAGGAGCANACCGGGTGTCAGCTGGAACAGAGGAGGTTCCACATCCAGAGGAGGAGAACCTTCTTCCCAGTGAGGGTGCCAGACCCCTGGAAGGGGCTGCCCAGGGGGGTTGTGGAGTCTCCTTCTCTGGAGATGTTTGAAAGCCCCCTGGGCTGTTCCTGTGCCTCTGGATCTAGGGGATCCTGCTGTGGCAGGGGGACTGGACTGGATGATCTCTCAAGGTCCCTTCCAACCCCTGATGCTCTGTGACTCTGATTCTACAGTGCACACCAGCTGTATATACTCAGGTTTCCTGAGAGACAAAGAGCAGTGAAGGAGAGTTAGTAAGGGAGGAGAAGGATCATTTCTCCTGTTTTAAGCAAATAGGGGACATTTTCCAGTGGGTCGGTTCTGCTTTCAGCTCCCAAGGCCCCAGCACCCTGAGCACACAGGTGAAGAAGCCCCAGTGACCCTACACAGGGATGGGGAGCGCCTTGCGGCCGACACCACCAAGAATTGCTGCAAGAAACCAGCCAAATGAAAGCACAACCCCTCATTATTTTAATATTGGCTAGTGACAGTGCTGTGCGAGGAGCACAAACAGCCCTGGGCCACGGGTCACGCTGCATGGCTATTTCAGAAAGCAGTGGGGCTGGCAGTAGCCCTGAACAAAGCACTCAGTGAGTGAGTGAGCTCTGCGATAAATCAGATGGACACAGGGATCAGAGGGGACCTGGAAAGGTCATCCAGTCCAAAGCAGCTGGATGACATCTGTGTATGCAGCGGAGTAGAGACCCCCGAGCAGAGTGTAGAGCACAGAGACGGTGACAGCTGCAGAGCCTCCAGTACCCAAGGTAACCTTCACTGCTGCTCCTGCAGACAGGGACAGTGGGCAAGTGTTTCCAGACAGACACCGTTCAGAACACAGAGGAAAAGGGGGTCATGGAACTACGGAATCTTGTAGGTTGGGAAAGGCCTCTGAGATCATCGAGTTCACCCACCAGCTGAGCTGTACCAGGGTCATGGCTGAAGGATGTCCCTAAGCTCCACAGCTACAGGGCTTGCAAACACAGCCAGGGATGGCGATTCAACCCTCTGCCTGGACAGACTCTTCCAAGCCCTGATGACCCCTCTAATAAAGAAGTATTTCCTAATATTTAACCTAAACTTCCCCTGGCACCACTGGAGACCACTGCCTCTCGATACCAGCACATTGCACTCTGTGAGAATCCTAGAATCCTTAGGGATGGGAAGGGACCTGGAAAGATCCTCCAGTCCAACCCCCCTGCCACAGCAGGATCCCCCAGACCCAGTGGCACAGGAACACAGCCAGGCGGGGCTGGAACGTCTGCAGAGAAGGAGACTCCACAGCCCCCCTGGGCAGCCTGGTCCAGTGCTCCGGGACCCTCCCTGGGAAGAAGGTCCTGCTGATATCGATAGGGATCCTCCTCTGCTCCTGCTTGCCCTCTCCCTGTGCTGATGAAAACATCAGCACAAAGCATCACCCGAGACAGCAGGAGGGACAATTCGTGTCACAGTGAACAAGTGCCACTGAGTGGAGTGTCACCCTGACCACAGCTCTGGCTTCAGAGGAGCCACTTAAGGAACCACTGGTCATTTGTAGCAGATAAACGCGAGCAGAGCTGCCTGGCTCCTTTCCCTGCCCTGCATCAGCAGCAGGAAAGGGCTTTCATCTCCTCACTGCACTGCAGCCACACTCGGCGTGGGGCAGGTCTATTAATAGAGTAAGTGGGCAGTCAGATTTGCCCTTCAGAATCCTGCACGGGACTCTAACTCCTCAGTTTCCAGCTCTCACGCTGCTCCACTCTTGGAAATCATAGAGAGGTTGTCGTTTCTAGCGTGATGAGGAGGAATTCTCATCTCCTCTGTCAGTACCTGTGGAGCTGGAAAATGAACAGAGAGTTTACGGCTGAGAGGTAGGAATGAAAGGAGAGCTGATGGACAGCAGGGCAGGGCAGTGGGGGCATTGATCAGTGGAACACAGCCTGCTTTCGTTGTCTTCAAAATCAATGCAGCAGGGGGGAAAACAGATGAACACAACCACAGACACCCAGCGCAGCCACTGGCGGCTGCACAGACCCAGCTCAGCTGTTCTAAGAGTTTCGGAGCTGGGATTCCCTCGGTTTTCTGCATGAGCCTAACACTTGAGACAAACAGGTAGGAGTCAAGGTCTCTGGAGCTGAGAGACTCCTAGTGTGCTCTCCTTTTTGTCATCCCCTCCATACCTCGGAATCCCAGAGCCATCCTGGCTGGAAAGGAGCTCCCAGCTCCCCCAGTCCAACCACCCTCACCCCAACACAACCCCTCAGTCCCTGAGAGACTGACAGACACAGCCTGACCCCCTCCCTGCTGCCACTCGAGCAGGGTTGAAGCACCATGGCTACAGGGTTCTTCAACACCTCCAGGCAGGGGGACTCCACCACCTCCCTGGGAAGGCCCTGCCAGTGCCCAACCACTCTGGCTGCAGAGANAACTTGCCCTCTAAATGCTCAGTAATAAGATGCTCCCCTCCCTCCATCATCCCTGTGGCTCTGCACTGGACTCTCCAGCAGCTCTGTGTCCTTCTGCAGCCGAGAGGCCCTCATTCACCCCCCCCAGCCGCAAGCTTTGGAGCAGGTCAGTGCCAGATGTTAGCAGCCACATCCCTTCGAGCAGAGACGACTCCCCTCCAACAGCCAGACCTGGCTGTGCCAGCACCTTGCGCTTCAGCCGTGCTGCCCGCCGCAGACCCCCGTTGTTCCTCGTGGCACCCTTGCACCCCTGCCACCTCCTGCCTTTCCTCTTCACCCAGACTGCACACGGGTGGCTGCGATGCCTGTGGCCGTAGAAAGGTCTGTGCTGCTCTGGACTGCGTGTGCTGGGGGGGCCGAGGCATTGACCACTGGAACACTGCCTTGACGCGATCGATGGCGCCGGGTGGCAGCGCCAAGCCAACCAGGGCTAACCTGGGGTGTTTCCTCATTCCCAGAGAGAACCTGCTGTTTGTTTAATAGAGGCCATCGGCCCACACCGCTCCGACCACCGCGCTCCGGCAGAGAGCGGCTGGGAAGCCTGAAGCTGGCTGCAGGGGACTCTGGAGACTGGAGGCCGTTGTAGCTCTGTGTAGAAGGTAAGAGAAGGTGTTCACTTGCTTCGAGGTCCCTATGATTCCTGTGATTCTCTCAGCATGAAAGGGCAAGAGGTTCTAACCCCTCGTTGAAAATGGGGAGGCTGCTGCGGCCGCCTGGCTTAGCGAAGCTGCAGACGATGCTCTGGTTTGCTGAGGTAACGAGGTGGCTGGAGAGCCCCTGGCGACACAGGGCATTTTCCTGAGCTCTAATAACACCGTCAGAGCCTCTGATGTGCTCGGCTAGGGAAGTGCCACTGACTGAGGTGGTGGTGGTAGAGGCTCTTGCTGTGCCTGGTGGTTGGCACCGAGCTCAGCTGTGCTGGCAGTTTGAAGTGGTCACAGAGGATGAGCTGTGAACCCCTGCTCTTCCAGCTAAAGCAGCGTCGCACCAGGTGAGAACTGAGCCCTCTGGCTACATCAAAAGACTCAGAAGAGATCGTCGAACTCGCCTACAAGCCTTGGCTTTCATAGAAGCTGTGCCTGTGCTTGTTTGCTCCTCTCTGAGGAGGAGGAGGAGGCGAGGAGCCTGGCAGAGCAAGAGCTGGCAGGAGACTGCAGAGCAGGCAGACCAAAGGCGGTGTGAAGAATAAGCAGAAGCCCTGAGTGTCTGAGAGCAAGGAGGGTGAAATAGCCCCCAGCCCTTGCATTCCCTTCCACACACTCGCTGCTTTGTCTCTCATTTGCATGCTGCCTGTTAGGTCTTTATCTCTTGGAGCTGGAGAGGCTCGCACCGTGCCCTGCGCAGTGCGGAGAGCTGCATGGACCTTGGGGAAACCTACAAGCACCTCTGTTAAGGACGAGTTCTCCCTCCTGGAAGAGTTTAAAGGCAGTTAGCTGGCTTTAGAGCTCCATTAGACAGCACAATGTGGTTGCAAAGTGCTCACAAGCAGAGGCAGTAAGCAGGATGCTCCTGTTAAAGTCATTACAGCCGGCAATTATGCAAATCCTTTGCTATACAAATGCAAACTCAGAAGCCACGGAGAGCATCCTATTAGCCTTCCCGTCTGTTACTGAGCTCTGAGGACACTGGTCTGTGTTCAGACTGACCCGAAGGTCTTTTCCAACCCGGATGAGTGTGTAGTTCTTACCTCACCTCTCCACTCTGTCAGTGAAGCCTTTCTCATGCTGCCCAAGGAGTTTTGCTTGGCTACTCAACCTTGACTGATTTGGCTTCCTACCCACCTGCTCAATACCTTCTCAACACCAACTTCTGTCATCAGCCCCCCAGGACTAGCTGAAAGGAACGACAGGTCACTGTTCACTGCCTTGCTCACTGCTAAAGCTCTCTGCATCCAGCAAGCGTGGGCACCTGTGTGTGCAGGGCTCCCTGTGCTGGCACGGTGTGTGTCCAGATCTCTAGGAGCAGAGGCTCACAGACTGATGTCTCTGAGGCCTGAGAGCTGGCATGAAGCTGGGATCATCATCCCTCATCAGTTCGTGCCGTAAAGCTCATGGCAGTGGGAAGGTTCAGTGTCTGACTCTGGAGTCTGAGATTTCCAGCCTGAGACCAACCTTGTGGATCCCCTCCTGTGCTCATCAGCCTCTTGTCTTTGCCTACAGACCACAGGCTGGGTGCAAACGAGCTGACACGGCTTGCTTTGGTGAGAAGGGCTCTAACTGCAGCTCTGGGGGGAGTGACAGAGGCTCTGGAGCAGAGGGAGAGGGTACAGTGAGCAGCAGTGCTGTTACAGTGTGGGAGATTCCAGCTGGGTATGAGGAGAGACTTTTCACCGGGAGGCTGGAGCAGACTTGCAACAGCCCACCTTCATCAGGAGGAGGAGGGTGGTTAGCACAGCAAGAGGGGTTCTACCCTCTGCTCTGCACTGGTGAAACTGCATCTGGAGCACTGTGTCCAGTGCTGGGCCCCTCAGTGCCAGAAGGACACAGAGCTGCTGGAGGGTGTCCAGCACAGAGCAACGAAGATGGTGAGGGAAGTAGAGCAGCTCCCTGCTGAGGAGAGGCTGAGGGAGCTGGGAGAAGAGGAGGCTGAGGGGGGACCTCATACCTGTCTCTCAATCTGTGAGGGGTGGGTGTCAGGAGGATGGAGCCAGGCTCTGCTCAAGGGCATCTGGGGACAGGACAAGGGGCACTGGGTGCCAGCTGGAGCAGAGGAGGTTCCCTCTCAATCTCAGCAGGACCTTCTTCCCAGGGAGGGTCCCGGAGCCCTGGACCAGGCTGCCCAGGGGGGCTGTGGAGTCTCCTCCTCTGCAGCCATTCCAGCCCCGCCTGGCTGTGTTCCTGTGCCACTGGGTCTGGGTGACCCTGCTGTGGCAGGGGGGGTGGACTGGATGATCTCTCGAGGTCCCTGTCCATCCCTCAGGAGTCTATGAAATCCCATGCTCTCCGAGCTAACACAAACCACCCGTGTCTTTCCTCAGCAGAGAGCTGCCATGTGCTCGAGGAAGGGCTCCAAGTGCATTGGGATCACCCTGCTCCCACTGGCAGCATGTGCCATTGTCTGCAACACCCTCCTGTACTTCCCCAACGGACGGGTTCTGCAGCTGAGTGAGATAACCGATCTGGTCTGGTTTTTCCATGGCTTCCTGGGAGCCGGGATACTGGTAAGAGAGTAGCACTGCTACCGTTCCTTAGGGCTTTGTTCCTTCTGCGTCCTGGTCTGCACCCTTTTGTTTTCAAACCAGGGTTAAGAAGATTTCTGTTAACAACAAAAGTGCCCTAGACGTGAGGTTGGCATGAAGATGCGAGCAGCCCCGCTGCAAAGCTGGGCAGGGGATCTGGGTGCAATCCAGACTGAACAGGTCCTTCCTTGCTCAGGGCGGCTGGCTTCTCGCTGTGCACATCTGCATCTGGAGGGCTGTGTCCAGTGCTGGCCCCCTCAGAGCCAGGCGGACACAGAGCTGCTGGAGGGAGTCCAGCACAGAGCCACAGGGATGATGGAGGGAGGGGAGCATCTCCCTGATGGGGAAAGGCTGAGGGAGCTGGGAACAGAGGAGCCCATGCATGGGCCTGACACTCTGTGCTCCTTTCCAGTTCATTAGAGACCTCTTTCCATTCTGCCAGTCAGCCAGCCGAGTGCAGACAGAGCTGACTGAGCAGCATGACCAGTGCTGATGCTACCCAGCCTAGGCAGACGGGCCAAGAGCTCAGAGCTGGCTACCTGCACCCCAAACGAACCCTTCAAACCAATCACCTCAGAAAGCAAGCCAGCCTCATTCACTGTCAGGCATCCACCATCCACCACCTATGGATGAGGAGAAGCTACAGTGGAGGGGTTCAGCTTGGCATTTCCCGAAGCAGAAACGTGGTCTAAGTTCAGGCGATGAATCCTTCTCTGCCAGCAACCTGCCTGCTGCTTCTTCTAGCTGCCACTTGGGTCTATTACTCACGCTGAGCCTGAAGGGAAGCCTGGCTTTGTGGAAGGAAGCAGCAGAGCTTCATGAGAGACCTGTGGAAAACTCCTACGGCTGCAAGCCCAGGGGTCATTGGCTCTGAATGAAAGGAAAGGCAGCTGGAAGAGTCACCGGCTCCTTGAAAACATCCCTCCTGCTCAGGCTTTCACCCAGGCTTGCCCGTGGCCAGGGCTGCATCCACCAGGAACGAGCACAGCAAGTGAGAGCGGAGGAGGAGGCATCAGCATTGACCTTCACAAGGCAGCAGGAAGAGCGATGATCGATCCCATCCCCAACGATTCCATGGGAACAGAGCTGCTGGGTGGACACGTGCTCCAGAAAACAGCACTGCGAGAGCCTCCGGGTGAGGAGCAGGGGAAGGAAAGCACTGCAGCTCCCCCGATCCAGCTCCCTCCTCCGAGTGCTGGGTGCAGGGAGTAAAGAGGACTGGTTTCTGGGTCCTCTAGGTAGCTAAGCAAGGGAGGATGGGGATGTCCCATGGCTGGATCCATGTGGAGGGCAGACCAGGCTGCACCCCGTGCACTGGCTTCCCCCTAAAGGAACTGCAGGGGAGCCCTGATAAGGTGTTGCCCCATCTTGGAGACCCTTCTTCCCATCAGGACACAGCCTCCAGAGCCAGGAGTGTGGGGAAAGCTCCACAACTGCCTGACCTGCCCCTGTGAGGCAGAAAACCTGCTTTCAGATGGGAGCTTTACCCGTAGACTGCTACCTGGGTCATCAGGCCACTCTTGAGCTGCCAAGCACACCCTTTCCTCCTCCTCCTCCTCTGCTGTGGGAGCTGAAAAGGTCTTCACTCCCTGATGTCAAACGTTTGGGGTGAACAAGAGGGACACTGGCTCCCTGCATCAGAGCCTTTCCTCAGCAGGGAGCTGCTCTCCTCCCTTCATCATCTCCCTTGCTCTGTGCTGGACACCCTCCAGCAGCTCTGTGTCCTTCTGGAACTGAGGGGCCCAGCACTGGACACAGTACTGCAGATGCAGTCTCACCAGTGCAGAGTAGAGGGGAGAAGCCCCCCTCTCCATCTGCTATATAAGGTTGACATCTTTCCAGCAAGGGGGATATTGTTTTAGCCTCAGTGTCCTGGGCTCCAGCTCTGGTCCAGTGACCACTGCTGGCACTGGAGGCTGCCTCTGGGCTCTGCAGAAAAGGGACTGAGGGGCCTGCAAAGCTCAGCAGGTTTCCTAACTCCATCCTCCTAGAGAGCCTCACAGAGCCGTTCAGCACACAGGAACCTGTCCAGGCTGCTTCTGAGCATCTGCAGAGGAGGGCACCCCACAGCCCTCTGCACAGCCCCTTCCACTGCTCTGCAGCCCTCACCATGAACCAGGGGTTTCCCTATGGAGCCTCCAGCACCCATTGCCCCTTGTTCTGTCCCTGGGAGGCGATGCCTTTCTGTGCTAGCCCTCTCTCGCTGGGATCCCACACTCCTTCCCGAGTTACCCTTCAGCCAGCACCTCTCAGCTGGCGTGCCGCAGAGAAGAGGCAGAATGCCGTGGCTATCTGAGGACCACGATGCCCGTGATGCTCTTAGCCTTCCCCAGCCGCGGTACCACACACACCAACCTCGCTTGTGCTCTCTTCCCAGGTCATCCTGCCAGCATTCCTGGTGCTGGGAGCAGGCAGAGCAGGGTGCTGCGCTAACAGGTGTGGGGTAAGTGGCTACTGGCCTGCTGAACTACGGGTCTTGTGCAACAGCTCTTCAACGGCAGCTGAGCAGGTGGAGGGGAGGGGTGACCAACCATCACAGCACCAGCAGCATCAGGGAAGAGCAGAAGAGCAGCCTGAGCTCCAGCATCCCCGGGCTAGGGCTGAGAGCTCAGCTAGCCAACAAGAACGTGACAGTCACTTAGCCAGTGACACCAGACAACTCTCACTGGGGTCAGGGGAGGTCCTGGAGCATTTAGGCACCACACGAGGGTGCAAAGCTGTGACCCTCCACCCCCCGTGAATTCAAAGGTGGCCCCAACCTCCTCCTGCTCAGGGAAAGCCTAGAGATTGAGCTGGCTGCCTGCTCCTTCTGCTTCCACCCGGTCCTTTCCCTCCAGAGCCTTTCACAGCTCTTTGCTGTTCCTCACCTCTACAGGGGCAGACAGGTCTGCTGCTGCTGCAGATGGCACCGAGGAGCCAGCGCTGAGGGGGTCAGAGCTGTAGCACCCACACACACTGAGTGCATGGAAGCCACAGTGAACTGTGGGCTCTGTTATCCTGAGAAAGGCCAGAGAGACTCTTCTTTCCCTTGATAACTGGGTGCAACGAGCCTGTTACACAGCCTTGGAAGCCACTGCTGGCTCGCAGTCAGACCGGCGATAGCCCCATCACCCTGCTGCCCGAGCGAAGGGAAGGAGCAGCAAGGATGGCTCTGGCTCTGCTCATCCTTCAGCCACAACAAGGGCTGCAGCTTCTGCCCATTTCATAGCCGCTCACTTGCCGGTCTCTGCTGCTCAGGGAGGAGAGGTGGCAATGCCCAGGCACACCAGGCCACGCTCAAGCTGGCTCAGACTGGCTTTCTGATGGCAGACCGCTGGATTTTTCCTGACTGAGTACAGCTCGGGGCTGTTCCCCCCTCTCCTGGGACAGCTGCACCAGTCAGAAAGAGACATCGACTCTCTGCTGGCCCCCTGAGCCTCACAGCAGCGTGGTTTTGAGTGGCAGCACACAGCTAAGGGTCATCCTTCTGCGTTCACTGGAGGCTTCCCCTGCCACTCACCCCTCTGCCTCTGCAAGGCTGAAGGACTTTTCCCTTTCAGGTGCTGCTGGCGCTGGTGCTGGATGTGGTGGGATTGACTGGGGGAACGTACTGTGCAGTCATCTCCTCCCTGGGGCTGATCGGGGGCCCTCTGTGCGACACAGGGGATGGAGAGTACCTCTACCCCTTCAGGAACGACACGCTGCAGTGAGTGTGACTTACAGGCTCCTCCAGTTCTGCTTTGCTTCGTCCTCTTCGCTACCTTTTTGAGCAAATTTGAATGTTCCCAGGGTGACTTCATGATCTGCTCTACTACACCTAAACCCACGGGACAGTGTGGGTTGAAGGGACCTGGAAAGACCATCCCATCCAGTCCCCCTGCCACAGCAGGATCACCCAGACCAAGTCCAGGAGGGTTTCAAACGTCTCCAGAGAAGGAGACCCCACAAACCCCCCAGGCAGCCCCCTCCAGAGCCCCATCACCCTCCCTGGGAAGGGGTTATAGACTCAGTCAGGGTTGGAAGGGACCCCAGGATCCTCCAGCTCCAACCCCCTGCCATGGGGGGGACACCCCTCCAGATCAGGCTGGCCAGGGCCTCACCCAGCCTGGCCTCACATCCCCATTTCTCTGAGCCAGCTCAGTCCTCTCTGCAGCCAGGGAGTCCCCTCTGGGCAGAGTGACTGCACTGCTGCTGTGCTGCTTGCCAGCAGCCCCCGCCACGCTCTGACTCTCACCAGAGCCAAAAGGCAATGTTTGATAGCGATGCCACCTCAGTCTNAAGCAGAGCAACCTTCTCTCTTCAGCTACAGCCAACCTGGGCAACCAAGCTCTTCAGCCCAGAGCTAGAGGCGGTGGATGGATGGGGAGGGGGATTTTCCAGCCCATTAGGGATCTCTCCCCCTCATGTTCAGAGCTGTCACAAAGCAGAAGGGAGATCCCACCTCGTGGAGCCAAGTCCAGGTGGGACTGCGTGTGCTGGCCATCAAATACAGCCCTGCCAAGGCAGTTCTGACCAGAATCACCTGTGGGAAATGTTAGAGCAGAACTGGAGGCTCATTCTAGTCTGATGCTCAGGAGAATGTAGTGATAGGAACCCTTCTAGGTGGCCAAGGAGGCCACCAGGATCCTGGCCTGGAGCAGGAAGAATGTGGGCAGCAGGAGAAGGGGAGCTCTCATGCCCTTGGACTGAGCCCTCCTCTCAAGTCCTGGGTTCAGTTCTGGGCCCCTCATGATAGGGGAGACAGGGAGATGCTGGAACAGGTCCAGAGCAGAGCTACCCAGCTCAGGAGGGGTTGAGAGAAGCAGTTGTGTGAAGAGAGGCTGAGGGAGCTGGGCAGGGTGAGTTTGGAGAAGAGGAGGCTGAGGGGGGACCTCCCTGCCCTCTCCAGCTCCCTGCAGGGAGGCTGTGGAGGGGTGGCTGTTGGCCTCTGCTCCTTGGTGCCTGCTGACAGCAGCAGGGGCACTGCTCTGCAGCTGAGGCAGGGGAGGGTCAGACTGGCTCTGAGGCAGAGATTCTCTGCAGCCAGAGTGGTTGGGCACTGGCAGGGCCTTCCCAGGGAGGTGGTGGAGTCCCCCTGCCTGGAGGTGTTGAAGAACCCTGTAGCCATGGTGCTTCCTGCCCTGCTCGAGTGGCAGCAGGGAGGGGGTCAGGCTGTGTCTGTCAGTCTCTCAGGGATGGAGGGGTTTTATTGGGGTGGGGATGGTTGGACTGGGGGAGCTGGGAGCTCCTTTGCAGCCAGGATGGCTCTGGGATTCTCACGTTCTCATTTTCTCACTCACTGTCAATCGTTGCTCTCACAGAGACAGCTACTTGTTCAACCAGACAACGTGGAGCATCTGCAAAGAGCCTGAAAACATCGTCCTGTGGAACATCGTCCTGTTCTCTGTCCTCCTGGCCATCGGTGTGATTGAAGCTCTTCTTTGTTTCATCCAAGTCATCACCAGACTCACAGGGTTCCTCTGCGGCAGAGGCATGAGGAGAAGAAAGGTCGGTAGGGAGCAGAAGCCAGCAGGTGCTTCAGATTCTCACTGCTCTTGCTTTTCAGGGTCTGAAAAAGCTACTTGAACAGAGAGAGACTCCCCGGGGGGGTTGTGGGGTCGTCTCCTCTGGAGACGTTTGAAACTCACCTGGACTTGGTCTGGGGGACCCTGCTGTGGCAGGGGGATTGGACTGGATGATCTTTCCAGGTCCCTTCCCATCCCTCATGATGCCGATTCCATCTCCAGGGAGCTGAGACACAGCAGATGCTTTTGCACCCCATCTCTCTCTCTGCCTCCATTAGGTTGTGGTTGGGGATAACTGGTCCTCAGATCCTATCAAACAGTGGAGCAGAGGGTTGTACTGACCCACTCAGGTGCTGGTTGTGTTCCTGCTCCAAGTGCCTCTTCCTCGAGATGCAGTGGCCTCAGGAAACAGAGCAAAACCTCCTTCCCAGCCTCCTTTATCAGAGCTGCTTCTTCCCCCTGCACCCAGACAGTGTGGAACCTCTCTACAACCTTAATTCATCCTCCTCTGTTCTTTCCCTTTCAGGCCAATATTTCTGGGATGTGAAGGAGCTGCAGGGGAGGCCAGGACGAGCCCCACGCTGCCCACACAGGAGACTGCTCTCCCTCTGCTGTACTGGGGGGGTGGGGGTGGCAGAGCCCAAAGCACTGAGGAGTTTCATGGAGAAACTGATTTTGTAATAAAGAAGTCAGGGTGGAAAAGGGCTAACGACACCCAGACCTGAGGCTACCAACAGCCACCCCCACATCATCTCCCGCAGCCTCTCCTCACACGACTGGTTCTCTCAGCCCCCCACCAGTTTGGTAGCTCTGGTCTGGAGAGCCCAGGGAAACCAGCTGCAATTCCCAGAGCCTGGGAGCAGGGGATGAGGAGGAGGAGGATGTCTGCAGTGACCACCCAGAAAGAGCTCCTTAGAAACACACAGGGAGCCTTTCTGCTCAGGGAGGACCGGGTCAGAGTGAAAGCCCTTGGGTCAGCAGGGGATGTAACCAGGAATGTGAAGGACTCTCCCCCCTCAGGCAGGGCAGTCACCCCCTTCCGGGGCTCTTCCATGCATTGGACTCTCCGTTTCTTTGTGAAGACTCTTTGTGAAGACAGAGCCAGCTCCTGGATGGGTGCACAACCCAGCAAACCCCTCCTCTTCCCTTGGGCCAGCACAGGGGTGTCACAGAAAACAGGGGTCCAGCCCACTGCTCCTCTCTGCTTCCCACAGCCGTCACCCAAATGCCTGGGGGCTCCCCCACCCACAGCCCACAGAATCCTCATGGCTAGGGAGGACCTCCAGCATCACCCAGTCCAGCCCTCATCCCAACTACTCCCCAACCCCTAGACCATGGCCTCAAGTGCTCTAGCTGCTCACTGTGCAACCTCCTCCAGGGATGGGGACTGCACCAGCTCCCTGGGCAGCCAGGTCCAGTGCCCAACCACTCTCTAACTCAACCTGTGCCCCTGTGCCCCACACAGCCACTCCTGGCTGGCTGCAAGAGACTGCACAACCCCTTCCTAAAGACTTTTAAACTCCTGCTCAGCGTCCTCTGTGATGATAACATCTCTGGGTGCCACCTGGAAAGGCTCTGCCCGCTCCACAGATAAACATGAACACCCAGGACAGCCCCAGGAGAGCCCAATCTAAGGCAGGTTCACACTGGGTTAGTTGTAAACAATCACAGCCCACAGGTGAGGAAGATTCACAGAGTCACTGAGGCTGGCAAAGCCCTCTGAGCTCCTCCAGCCCAGCCCAGCACCTGGCATCACCACAGCAGCCAGAGCAGGGCACTCAGGGCCACAGCCAGGCTGTCCTTCAACACCTCCAGACACGGGGACT